>JAKOGI010004033.1:0-35454 GCA_029747015.1 Carnegiea gigantea
CCCCCCCCCCCCCCCCCCCCAAAAAAAAAGAAAAAAGAAAATATCAAATGTTTAACTTATATATATCATCAACCACAAAAGTATCACCTTGTAACCTTCTCTCTTCACTTTCCATGCTTACCAAACTCGACTTAAAATCCCATTCTTCCAAGCTAATCTCCCTCTCTCTTTCCCTCCATACCAACTGCCCCTAGGCACCCTCCCAAGGTTTTTTTTTTTTTTTTTAATTACTGTCTATGCCATGGGAGACCCTTATGACCAAGAGAGCATGAGCTCTTCGTCCTCCACAACAGTCCCGGACTCGTGCCGGAGCTGGATGAGCCCGAATCTAAACCTGAACTTGAACCTGAGCCTGAGTATGAGCCAGAGCAAGCGGAGCTCCTGCTCGGCCTCCTCGTCATGCACCACTACCACCACCGCCTCCGTAAAGCCCCACAAGGCCCAACAGGCCGGGTGGGAGGCCATGAAGGGGCTAAGGAGGCAGCTAGCTGGAGGCCGGGTAGGGCTGGAGCACTTCCGGATCCTAAAACGGGTCGGAGGAGGAGACCTAGGGAATGTGTACCTATGCCAAATCCGGAACCCGGTAATTGGAGATCCACCGTGCCTCTACGCCATGAAGGTGGTGGATAGGGAGGCTCTTGCCATAAGGAAGAAGCTTGGAAGGGCAGATATGGAAAAGGAAATATTGGGAATGCTTGACCACCCTTTCTTGCCTACTTTGTATGCTGAGTTTGAAGCTTCTCATTACTCTTGCTTTCTCATGGAGTTTTGCCCTGGTGGTGACTTATTTGCCCTTAGGCTTCGCCAGCCTTCTAGGTGCTTCAACATCTCAGCTGCCAAGTAATCTGCTCTCTCTTTATGACTACCCTTGTTTTACTATATTTTTCTTTCTTTTTTTTTTTCATTTTGTTGGGGAGTTGATTTTTCAATTGACTTAAATGTGTGTCAACTTAATGGAGTGTGTCACTCCAGAGCCATATGTGCATATTACTGTCGTTTTTTTTTTTGGGTGAGTATATTACTGTGATTTTCATAATAATTTTTAGCAAAATGACAAGTGTCTTACTACAAGATACTTTTTAAGTGTCTTGTCTTCACATAAAATATATATTATTATATATTAAATTGAAAAAAAATAGTCTGATTGAATAGTGTAAGGATGTTACAACTTATAATTTATGTAAAATCATCTTCTTATACATAATTTTTCATATTTATCAAATCACATGTATGACATGCTTTCGCAGATAGGATTGATCCGTTTAGAATGTCAATTTGTATTTTTTGGTATAGCAGACGAATATTAAAGATTTACAACTCGTAATAAAATATAATTATTAAAAATTTGGTGATTTTAAATTATAAAACACATAATTTGAGTTAATAGGAGACATTTAAGGGTGTCTTACAGCAAAACATATATCATCACCTTAACTTTTATGATAACTACTATGTCATACACTTATCTTAATATTACCTTTGGAAAAACAACTTAAATTTTGGTGGTACAATACGGGGGAACCAATGATTGCCATTGAACTATATATATATATATGCATATTGGATATTTATGATTAAATTTTTGCACTCAAGATAATATGTCAAGAAATTATTTAGACATAATTTGAACCAACTATTGATAATTTAGGAATATGTTTTATTATTCATCCTAATATAGTTTTTTTTAATAGAACATTATTTGAAGAACTAATATAGTTTAATATATAGAAGGTTCTATGCCTAATTCATGGACTTAAGTCAAAGCAACGTATACATTTGGGTCTAATTTGTCAACTATAAATTAATAAGGCAGAGAAGTTTAGTAAACTAATCACGTTGGAAAAATTTTGAACAGATTCTATGCAGCGGAGACACTATTAGCCTTGGAGTATCTACATATGATGGGAATAATATACAGGGATCTTAAGCCAGAGAATGTGCTAGTGAGAGATGACGGTCACATTATGCTCTCTGACTTTGATCTCTCGCTCAAGTGTGACGTGGTCCCAAAGCTGCTCAAGCAAAAAAGGCCGTCTAATTCGATTGAGAGTAAGAGTAGCTACTCAAGATGGTCCACCCCTTCTTGTGCTACCCCTATTCACCCTGTCCTCTCTTGCTTCACCAAAAACAACAAGAAGAAGAGGGTCAAATCTTCCCCTAAGGTCACCGCCACTATAAGGGAATGCGCTAATGGGGATCGTATCATTAGTGATTCTTCTGATGATGATGACGAGGAGGACAACAATGACAATGATGATGATCAAGCAGTAGTGTTCGACACTGAGCTAGTGGCGGAGCCCATCAATGCTCGGTCTAGGTCCTTTGTGGGGACCCATGAGTACCTGGCCCCTGAGGTTATCTCTGGGCTAGGGCATGGGAGTGCAGTCGATTGGTGGACATTTGGAGTGTTTCTATACGAGATGTTATATGGAAAGACGCCTTTTAAGGGTGAAAACACTAAGAAGACCCTAATGAGCATCTTGAGGCAGCCAGTGACATTCCCTAAGATAAGCCTGAGTAGTGCAAAGGAGTATGAAGAAATGAGGAAAGCTCAGGACCTGATATGCAAGCTCCTAATGAAGAACCCTAGGAAGAGAATTGGGAGCGTAAAGGGTTCAAATGAGATCAAAAGGCATGACTTCTTCAAGGGTGTTAATTGGGCATTGATTAGGTCAGTCAGGCCACCTTTGGTGCCCAAGGAGCTTCATAACAATAAGATGAATGTTTCTAGTTCTAGAGTTCTAAGTATGCCTAAAGCACTTAGCAAGAAAGAAAGAGAAGAACCATACCAGCTCCCTAATCATTTTGATTACTTTTGACATCAAGCTGAGCTTGCTAGTACTCTTCTCTTGTTTCAATTGTAAATAATCAGTGATAGGGTTGTAACATCATTAGTGGTGGTAATAGTAGATTAGCAGGCTAGCTGCAACTAATATTCGTTCGTGTCACAACGTAGGTATTAATGAAATAAAGAGAATTTCTCTCACATATCTTTTTGCTAAATAGTTGAATCAAAGTTTAATTTAATCTTTATCAAGAGTCAAACTACTAATATTCAAATTCTATGAAAATCCGATTGATTTTAGAATGAGATTTGTTTTTGTTTCATTATATTATTTGATATCAGTGAGTCATGGGTCATCTTGTTTAATGTCATTCGGGTACTAGCTCTACGCACGTCTCACTCATTTTTCACACACTAGCTCTACTCCGTGATTCTAGTCCTGGTAATCTTTGAAGTGTCAATTTTTAGCTTGAGATTTCGTTGGAAAGCAACAGATTTTCCTATGTGGAGACGAGGAATTTACAAACCCGTCCCTTTAACCACTCGCAATCCCTATTTTTGTACCCAAAAATTTACCAACCCCCTGCAGTTTTCATACTCCCTTAAGAAAATATCACCTTGCCTAATTAACATGTGCTAATTCTATGATTAATATGGGTTTTATAACTTTAATTTCAACTATCACATAGAGTTTTTCAATGATTTCCTAAGCAAAAAAGGAGAAAGAAAACCCATCATTGCATCAAATTAAAGTCCTGAGTTATCATTGATGTTGGAATCCATATATCTATGTAATGTGTAAGATCATGTGGTGACAATCATGAGTCAAGTGACGAACTGGAAATTGAAAGAGGTGCTAATTTAATTAGTTAATTAAAATGAAAGTGTTGTTTAATTTGGGTTTCTGAAAAGTTAGGTGTGAATTGTGAGCTAGCTATGACCAAAAGGGCAATCGGATACACCTTTTTCCCTATTTAGCCTGGACACCTTGATGTCCAAGCCTGCCTTTTTGCTTTGTTTTCTTTCATAATTTATAATATAATAATAACAATTTAGAGGGTAAAAAGATAGAGGGAGCTGCATACTGCATAGGCCCATGATGGCCCTTACTCTCTTTTCTGTGAGATGAGGCACTCTTTTTCATCATGAGTTTCTCTTTCAAGTTTTGGAATTCCGACTAACTTCACTATCATTTTTTTTTTTTAAATAGGGTTCTTCATTTATTTAATTTTGTTGATGCTTGGAGCTGTTAAAGGAACACGGAAAGAAAAGAAGAATCTATCGTAGTCCTTTTCTCAAAGAATACTTACGTTTTTTTTAATTACTTCTATTTTTTCCTTGTAGGCAGTAGCTTAGGCTGTATTTTGCAAATAATAGTAAGTTGTTATCTGTTTCTATTAGAAGGGGAGCCTTGGAGCAATGATAAAGTTGTCTCCGTGTAATCAAAAGGTCACGGATTCAAGTCTTGAAATCAGCCACTGACAAAGTCAGGATAGGCTGCCTACAATTCACCCCTTGGGGTGGGACCCTTCCCCAGACTCTATGTGAACGCGAGATACTTGTGCACCGGACTGTCCTTTTTTATCTGTTTTTATTAGTTTTTTGTGCCAATAGTTTTATGGTAAAAAGTATTTGCGAAATTAACTGTCCCTGAAAAGATGAGAGAGAATTAGTTGATGTGAAGTAGTTAATTTCAAAAAGATATTAGCTTGAGCTTTTTAGAAATTTGGACCGAAAGTCAATTTGAAAAGATTTTTTTTGCCAAAATCATTAACACAAGTAATTCAAATGATTTACATTTACTTTCTTTATAGGTTATATTTGAATTTAATACATTTTTTGTTCAAAAAATAATACTCATTAACGCAAGTAATTTAAATGATTTACATTTATTTTTTTTATAGGTTATATTTCGAATTAAGAGCCAAGCTCGGTGACAAGTTGCAGTCGTGCATAAATCTTTAGACTGTCAACTGCAGCATCAGGTGAAGCTCGTGACTGATATTTAAATGAGCATTTAAAATTGATGGTATGTTAAATATGAACATTTGAAGGGTACTGTGGAAATAAATAGCCATAAGATGGACTGCATGGAGTAGTCATGTTTTGTGCACCCCCTTTCATCATGTCAATCACCCTCACATGAATGAACCTTCTCTATTCGATCGTTCACTCATTACATTCGTTCTCATCAATAATGGTGCACTTGAATTTCTCTCTCTCTCTCTCTATTGTCTGCTAAATAAATCAAACAATTCAAATTGGGCTCCTCTCATCAACCATCAGGTGATGCCTTAGAGACAAAAGGGGGACAAGGGGAAACACACAAATGACACGATGGTTATTGGTCGTCATCTTCAATTATTGTCTTTTCTTTAATTCCTTTTTTTTAAAAAAAATTAGGAATTATTAGAGGTATAAATGTTAATATAAATATAGAGGAATTAGATATTTTATGGCATGTATATTTGGCGTAAGTATAAGAAAACGTTGAATGTAAACTCTAGTATACTAAAGATAGTGCTTACCAATAAGCTGAGATCCAAAGATTTTGACCTCATTATTCGTTTATAATTGTGTACATATATAATTGTGCTTTATATTGAGCCTTGATGTATGACCGTCTACTCTTGTAACCCTAATTCTTATGATAAATACATACGTCCCTACCTCTATTGAGGTAGGCATCCTAACAACCACACAAGGTATCAGAGCTTAAGAAAAACCCTAATACCTCTTTCTCTCTCTAATCGTTTGCTAGCCATCTCGATTGCTTTGTTGTGTTGCCATGGTAGGTATTGCCCCGCCCAGCTGTTTTGGGATCTCCTTAAGCCCTGTGGAACCAAACACTCCTCCTTCTCACATCAGTGACACAGAATCCTCCATGCCTATCACGGTGACTCGTGAATCTTTCGATGCTACTCTTCCATCATTGTACCAAGCAAATGATCTAATAGGGTATAAAAAACTGTTAAGCCTCCAACAGAATGTGAGCCCCATATATAGCTGAGGTGTACAAAATCAGTTATCTGTAACTAACTTGTATTAACCCTGCCTTTGCCTTAAGCTTAGTAGTATATATATTGACAATGCTTGCATCATCTTATTCTCCTGATTTCAATAACACAGTACATAGATTCTTTCCTTGTTCTCTCTTATTCTCTACAAGAATCTGATTGAGTAACATGGTATCAAAGCACATGATCTCGATCCAATTTTTGATTCTCAGGTGAATTCTCTTTGATCATTCTTCTTCCTTTTCTTTTGTGAACTTTCAAAGTTGCTTATAATGGCTGCAATTCTGATTGTTGAGAATATTCAGAATGTTCAAAACATGAACAATGTAAATCTGGATGTCAATAGTCCTTATCATGTTCTTTTCTTTCATCCATATGATAATTTGAATAACATTTGGGAGAGTGAATTGTTGAATGGAGAGAATTGTGGCCATTGGAGAAAGGCCATGGGAATTGCATTGAAGTCTAAGAAAAAGTTAGGGTTTGTCTTGGGAACTTGTAGTAAACTAGCACCTACTTCTCCCATAGCTTCTTTGGCTGATCAATGGGGTAGGTGTGATAAGATGGTGATTTCTTGGCTAATCAATGTTGTTGTCAAAGACATAACATAAAGCTTTTTATTTTCTTCCACAGCTAGAAATGTTTGGTTGCAATTGGAACAAAGGTTTGGGAAAGCTGATGGAACCAAAATCTTTAGGGTTTTGAGAGATTTGTGTATCGTCTCTCAAAAAAATTATCTGGTGTTGATTACTTTACACAAATCAAGAAAATATGGGATGACTATAATAGTATGATCACCATTCCACATTGTAGTTGTGGAATCATTTGTGTTAGTTTCATTGTTGCCAATAAAATGATCCAAGATCAGGAACTCATTCAATTCTTGGTTGGGCTCAATGATGATTACAAGATTATACGAGGAGGCATTTTAAAGATGAAGCCATTACTTAGCATAGATCAAGTTTATCAACTGATCATAGAAGAAAAGAAACAAAGATCCTTGTCTGCTATGTCTCACATAAATGGTAGTGCTGCTGCTATTAATGCCAGTGATGAAAGTAATGTTGAATATATAGATTTGGTTGTTCAATAGAGGTCTTATCATTCTTAAGCCTCTAATAAAAAAAGGTTCATCAACAAGACCAATATTGCTTACAATGCTAGCTACAATTCTGGACAGAGTGCTACTGGTTATGCCTAAGTCTTTTGGTCAAGGGAGGCAATTATTTTGTGACAATTGTAAAATGTCTGGACATACCATGCAAAAATGCTACACGCTGCATGGCTATCCACTAGTACACAAGTTTTACAAAGGAAGGGAAGTGGCTGCAGCAGTTCATAATGATTCCTCTAGTTTCAATACTGGTCAAGCGGCACCTACACAAGCCACTTTTTCAGCACCAGTTTTGACACAAGAGCAATATAATCAATTGATGCAGCTAGTTAACAAACATTCAACAGATATGGATAGCGGAAATGGCATTGATCCAGCAGGATTTTTAGTAGGTAAAAGAGACTATTTGTTCACTTCTTTTGCCAATAAAACATGGATCATTGATAGTAGTGCTAGTGACCACATTACGCCAGATCTCTCCTTACTGCATATGTACGAAATGTACAAGCACCCTATTTTATTATCATGCCAAATGGAAAGAAAGCTCAGATCAAACATGTTAGTTCAATGTTTTTAACTATTGGATTAATATTCAGACCCAGATTGGGCTGCTTGTTCTCTAGAAGATCTATCACAGGATATCTGATACGCTTGGAATTTTCTCCTATTAGTTGAAGGAGTAAGAAATAGAGTACTGTCTCCAAATCAATATTAGAAGCTGAATATAGAGCCATGTCCCAGGCTGCTGCTGAGCCATGTCCCAGGTTGCTGCTGAAGTAACTTGGCTTGTCAGGTTGTTAGAGGAGTTAAGTCTTTCAAACTTAAAACCTATGACATTATACTGTGATAATCAATATGCCATTCATATAGGGAAAAACCCTATCTTTCACGAGAGAACTAAACATGAAAAGATAGATTGTCATTTCACTCGAGACAAAGTCTTAGAAGGTCTGTTGTAGCTCTTATACATGTCAACTGAACACCAGTTAGCAGATGTTCTTACAAAAGTCCTTCCCTCTAAACAACAAGATCTTCTTCTTTGCAAGCTGGGTATGGTTCCTCATCCTCACCATTCCAACTTGAGCGGGGGTGATGAGGTATAACAAACTATTAACCCTCTAACAGAATGTGAGCCTCACATATAGCTGAGGTGTACGCAATTAGTTATCTGTAGCTAACTTGTATTAACCATGCCTTTGCCTTAAGCTTAGCAGTATATATATTAACATTGCTTGCATCATGGTATTCTTCTTATTTCAATAACATAGTACTCTTAGGCGATAAATTGTTGCATTTTACGTGCCTCTTTTACCCATTTTTAGCTCGTATAATAATATAATTTTTAGAGTTTTTACTTGTTTTATTTGCTTTTGTAGGTAATAAACTTCAAATCGAGCAAACATCGCGAAAAGGAGCGAAAACGGGCAAAAACAGCGAAAGCAGGCAAGAAAGGAGTGATCGGGGGTGCGAGCCACCGCGCCGAAAAAATGGCACAGTGGGGCCATACCACGTGGCATGGCCGTGCCACCTTGGCACGGTCATGCCCCCCCAGGCCGCCGTTCGTTCGCTTGATTTTTCTATTTAATCCTCTTTCAGCGTTTTTGTTTAGGGGTTCTTCCAGGTTATTTTTAGGGTAGTTTAATTTAGGTTTTAGGGAATACAAACCCCATTGAGAGGATTAGATTAGGGTTATATTGGATTATTTTTGGATTCGAGCACCGGGAATTGAAGTTCTTCCTATCAATCTACAAGTTTTCTCCTCTCTCTATACCTTTATATTTCAGTTTCGTTCTTGTTTGTTCTTGTTTATGATTATGTTCGTTTAGATTGTATTTAGCTTTAATGTTTAGTTTTCATTGTTAATTCATGTTTATTTAGTTGTTTAGATTTGATTTATTTCATTCTCTTTCTTCTCTTGTTCAAGTTCATGTTCTCGTTTGTTAGTTTAGGTTTTCATGTGTTTGTGATGTTTAGTTGTTAGTTTGTGTTGGATTGGATTGTGGGTAGCCCTTGATAGCTAATTAATCTTGTTTATGCTCCAACCCTACATTGTTTATGTCCAGAATTTAGAGTTTTCTTTAACACCCGTCAAGTATTCGATAAAATGCTTGAAAGAGCTTTCATCTGTGTTTTGGAGCAATTGACTTATGCTGAGAAGTGAGGTCGCTTGTCTAGTGTGGGTAGAAAGAGCAGTTGGGATTGGGACATGAAAATAGTTTCCTTGCTAGCTAGGTCAAGGGTTGTAAATCTTGTAGTTTAATTGAACTAATCCCATGAAAATAGGAGGTTAGAATAATTAGACTAGCTCATGACCCTTGAGAGATGGCTTGGGTGGTTTTAATGATGCAATCGGCTATCTCTGAATGCTAGCATAGCTAGGGAAGGTTTGGGCTTGACTTGATTACTTGGTTTATCTTAGGTATAATCAGAGTCCTTTTGTTTTTGCTTTGGTAGTTTAGTTCTGTTTTCCATCCTTGTTTGTTTTGCCTAACTCGAGACGCTTTAGTTAGCCCTGGTAGTTGGAAACACAACTCCCTGCTGACGACACCCCAAGTACTCAACGATACACCTTGCACCTGGGGTTTATAAATATTAAGACTCTGTTTTTCCCCAACAAATTTTTGGCGCCATTGCCGGAGAGTTGGCGTTTTTTAATATTGGGGTTTACTTGAGCATTCAAGGCTAGGCCTTTCGAAAATCTAAGAAAAATTTAAAAATCAAAAAAATTGAAAAAAATCAAAATGACTATTTTCCATTTCCCTCAATTGAGCACGAACCTTTTTGGCAATATTTATCTCGATTTAATGATTATCGTACTCAATATATACATTTCACGTATGAAAAATGGAAAATATGCGATGTTGTGCTTGAGGGGATAATACATGCAACCCGAACCGCCCTTGAGTCCATGTGTTATGGTGGTATGTGTTACTTAGATGCTAATAATATGTGGGACCTATTTGAGTCATTGGCTTAGTATCAATGGCACTACGAGCAGGCTAGTGAGTCTTTTGAGTGCCCTTCCCCCACTTTCTATAATTTTCATGCTTATTCTTCTCCTGTGTGCTCTTACTATTCATCTTTTCTCCACGATGCGAACTCTTGTCCCTATTGTGATATTTTCGATGAAATGGTATGCTAAGCTTGATACTATGATAGGGACAATGAATGAGCGACTTGAGAGTTTTGTTGGTAAGATGAGAGAGAATGGTCTATTGCATGAGACCGACCCTAGTCCATTTTCCTGTACACTTGAGGTCAGTCGCTATGCTGATTATGAGTCTGCCCTTCCCCTAGAGTCGAGTTTTATTGATGTTACACCTTCCATCGACCTTGGGGAAGCATTTGACGCTCCCTTGACTCCTTCATCACTTGTCGCTCCATCCTTACCTAGCATACCTAGAGATACTACTAGGGGTATCTTGCGCTTACTTTCTTCTCCCCTCCCTTTAACTCAGTGTACGAGGTTAGAGATGGATGAGTCTCTTATGGGTGGCGCTAGTCTTGTTAAGGATGATTCGCTTGATTGGTCGGGCGATATTGCATTATTAGAGCCTTCTTCTGAGGAATTGTATAGTGATGCTATGAGGGTTAGTGTAGCTCCCATATTGATCCCATTTACACCGAGCCACTTCACTTGACCCCTATTTCATCCCCTTTACTTCCCACTAACCCCTCTCTTTGTCATGCGTTTCATGAGTCCCTAGGTGATATTAGCGGGTTTCACCCCTCGTTTGATCCACATTGCGCATACCTAGACGAAGTGCCTAGGAAAATCATGTGGAGTATTTTCTTTGATCATGATTTTGATTTTTCTATGGCATTTGATGAGTTTAAGAGGGTACTAACTTTGTTTACTCCAACTTTACTAGTTTTCTCTTATTCACACCATTCTGAGATACATGCAGCAGTGCACGACAAGCTCTTATGAGCGTTGACCACATCCGAGTGGACGACTTGCATCTTGAGAGACAAGGAGTGGCTAATACTCCTTGCGCCCTTGTGGAATAGTTCGGGTACGTTCAGTACCCGACCTGGTATAATCGTTCTTACTCTTCTCCCTTCTTTTTATTTTCTTTCTTTGACTTTTTGTTTACTTGTGGATATTAGGTTGCTTAGTTGTGGATATTAGGTTGTACTTTTGTAGTAATCATTTTGAGGTGATACTTGGGAATCTGTTGAGCCAGTTGATAGCTATGATCACTTTTGTGTGTTTTTGTGTTTTGGTTGAGTAAGTGAGCTTGTGTATATGTGTGTTTTGTTTGATTTTGGTTTTTGTGTGTTTGTGGTTGGTGATAACTCTCATCTCCCAATGAGGACATTGTGAGATTTAGGTGTAGGGGTGAGGTCATTTACCGCTTTTATTCTTACTTTTGTTAAATATCCCTTTTATTCTTGCTTTTGTGAAAATCTTCCATTTTTGTGCAAATTCTTCAATTTTTCTTTTTTTTCTTTTTCATATAGTTTCTCTTTTTGTTGGCTTTAGGGGAGTTTTGTACTATTTGATCAGCTTTGATCTCTGATATCTTGGCTATTAGTTCAATATATAAGTATGATGTACATGATGGGTTTTTGTCATAAGCTTGTCATTCTAGGCCTCGGTTCTAACCCTAATAGTCCATTGTAATTTTGCAATTCAATCCTGATTTATATATCATTATTATCTTAGGATCTAAATCTTCCATTGTTTGACTCTCCCACTTATGTTTGTGTATCACTACTTTTGTCTTCACTTCAAGATCACAAGGGTGAAGAATTTCTGTTTAAAAAAAAAAGAAGAAGAAAATCTGAAAATATCTCTTTGAGGCATGTGCTACTGGGAATGAAAAAAATTTAAAAAAAAGAGTTTGAAGGTCAGGAATGAAAAGTATCCCTTTGAGGCATGCGCTACTGGATGCTACCCTTTGAGGCAATACTACTATTGGGAGTGCTTACTTCCCATGTCAATAAGTTAATAATGTAGTTGATGCCAGTCAAGTGGATTGAGTCGATTTTGATAAGCCAAAATCCTAGGATGATGATACACATGCACATCAGGTACTAGGATGGATTAAATGTTCTCATACGTCGTGCGGTGAAAAGCTGATGTCTGGATGCCATTCTTTGGGGTGAAGAGTACTAAAATGCATGCGATGCGTGTGCACATACTAATACTTGAGTTACTAGGGGGTTTTGGTTGATCAGATTGTGTACAGTTTACCCCGGTGTATATTTTATGTTTTGTCATTTTTATTTTTTGATTTTTGTTTCTCTTTTCTTTGTTTTCCTTTTTTGAGATTTTGTGAGTATATCTTCTGCAAGCCCTCACGAGACCTCACTCGTCCACTTGGGGGAATCAAGGGGTTTAAAGGGCTTGTTGCATACGCTAAATGCAACCGTAATTCCTACGAGAGTGAGTTAGGTTCTTAAATTAGTTTTTCTTTTATTTTACTCGAGGACGAGCAAAAGATAGGTGTGGGGGTATTTGTTAGGCGATAAATTGTCATATTTTAAGTGCCTCTTTCACCCATTTTTAACTCGTATAATAATATAATTTTTAGAGTTTTTACTTGTTTTATTTTCTTTTGTAAGTAATAAACTTCAAATCGAGCAAACGTCACGAAAAGGAGCGAAGACGGGCAAAAACAGCGAAAGCAAGCAAAAAAGGAGTGTTCGGGGGGGCGAACCACCGCGCCAGAAAAATGGCACGGTGGGGCCGTGCCACGTGGCATGGTCGTGCCACCTTGGCACGGTGGGGCTATGCCATGTGGCACGGTCATGCCCCCCCGGGCCGCCGTTAGTTCGCTTGATTTTTCTATTTGATCCTCTTTCAGCGTTTTTATTCGGGGGTTCTTCTAGACAATTTTTAGGGTAGTTTAGTTTAGGTTTTAGGGAATAAAAACCCCATTGACAGAATTAGATTAGGGTTGTATTGGATTAATTTTAGATTCAAGCACTGGGATTTGAAGTTCTTCCTATCAATCTATAAGTTTTCTCCTCTCTCTCTACTTTTATCTTTCAGTTTCGTTCTTGTTTGTTCTTGTTTATGATTATGTTAGTTTAGATTGTATTTAGTTTTAATGTTTAGTTTTCATTGTTAATTCATGTTTATTTAGTTGCTTAGATTTGATTTATTTCATTCTCTTTCTTCTCTTATTCAAGTTCATGTTCTTGTTTGCTAGTTTAGGTTTTCATGTGTTTCTGATGTTTAGTTGTTAGTTTGTATTGGATTGGATTGTAGCTAGCCCTTAATGGCTAATTAATCTTGTTTATGCTCCAACCCTACCTTGTTTATGGCTAGAATTTAGAGTTTTCTTTCACGTCCGTCAAATATTCGATGAAATGCTTGAAAGAGCTTTCATCCGTGTTTTGGGGCAATTGACTTATGTTGAGAAGTGAGGTCGATCGTCTAGTATGGGTAGAAAGAATAGTTGGAATTGGGACATGAAAATAGTCTCCTTACTAGATAGATCAGGGGTTGTCAATCTTGTAGTTTAATTGAACTAATCCTATGAAAATAGGAGGTTAGAACAATTAAACTAGCTTATAACCCTTGAGAGAGGGTTTGGGTGGTTTTAATGATGCAACCGACCATCTCTGAATGTTAGCATAGCTAGGGAAGGTTTGGACTTGACTTGATTACTTGGTTTATCTTAGGTCTAATCATAGTCCTTTTATTTTCGCTTTAGTAGTTTAGTTCTATTTTCTATTCCTTTAGTTTTACCTAACTTGAGACGCTTTAGTTAGTTTTGGTACTTGAAAACCCAACTCTCTGCGGACGACACCCCGAGTACTCAACAATACACCTTGCACTTGGGGTTTACAAATATTAAAACTCTGTTTTTCCCTAACAAGTACATAGATTCTTTCCTTTGTCTCTCTTATTTTCTGTAAGAATCTGATTGAGTAACATGATCCATTGCCATCGGCCAACATGAATATTCCTCCATCATCTCAACCTTATTCGCCCACGCTGTTACCTGCATCTACTCCTCCTGTTCTTCGTTATCCTTTCTACTTAAACAATTTCCCAACAACTCATAATGCCCACCTGTCCCTTCAATCCCCTCAATTCATATACTCAAATCTGTGTGTACCCTATGTGTGTTCTCAAACCATTATATTCCTTACTGGTGGCAAGTTACTTGTTGATTCTATTGATTATCGTTGTATGGTTGGTGCATTGCAGTATCTTACTATATATGACTAGACCCAATGTTACTTATGCCGTACATGTGGTTTACCTATTTATGCACGCTCCCATACAGCACACTTGAATGTTGTTAAGCTAGCGCATCCATATTTATGTGTAGGGCATAACGGATCATGACTTGCATTTTTGCTCTAACTCTTGGTTGGACCTCACGGTTGCTTTTGTGACTCGGATTGGGCTGGTTGTCCTAATAGCGGTTACTCCATCATTGGTTTTGCTGTTTTCTTGCGCTCCAATATCATCTATTGACATTTCAAGAAGCAGCTTACAGTATTCTGGTCCTCTATTGAGGCTGCATTCGAGCTGCTGTGTATACTACAACCGAGATTCAGTGGGTTCATTAGCTTCTGTTTGATTTGGATATACTGGTAGAGGTGCCCATTTAGCTCTTTTGTCATTAACATATCTTCCATGTGTATTGCTACCATTCCAGTTCTACATAATCGAAGCAAGCATATTAAGGTAGACTACCACTTTGTTCATGAGATTGTCACTAAGAGTTTAATCCTACTCAATCTCAGGTTGCTGACATCTTTACCCAATGTTTGACATTGTAGGAGTTCCATCAATTTACGGCCAATCTTTAATTTGTTTCGACAATGGATTTCAATACATTTGATGATTATCGATCCGAGACTCTGAGACAATAATTAATTTAGAAATTTTAATTTTAGATCATTTGATGCAAATCAAAGACAAATAATTAGCCTACTTCACAAAACTTTACTGCTACTATATTTTGTAGTATTACTGTTTTTCTTTGCTAATCAACCGACAATAACAGAAATCAGAAAGTGAGAAAACAAAAACAATGGGGAAGCTCGGTCCTCAGTTATTACTAAAAACCATCAAACTTATATAATTATACCTAAACCCACCCAAAAAAAAAAAAAAAAAATCCCCCTTTATCCCACCACATTAGCATACTTAAACATGCATAAATACCAAAAAAACATCAACTTCTCCCTTCATCCCAAACCCTCAAACACATAGATTTCTGCCATTAAACATCGTTCTTAGTTAATCAGATATTTTAATAGTTCAAATCGATGGCGAAAAATGCAGCCTCCCTTGACCAGAAGTTGGCCATGGCCAAACGCTGCTCTCATGGTGTACATGTTCACTTCTTGCATTAGGTTTCAACATTACATTAATTTTTATCAATTCTGTTATTTGATTTAAATATGTGGGTAATGATTATTACATGGAGGTTTCATCTGGGTGTAGTTGAATTATATGAATGTGATTATGGGAAAATGTAAAGCATGATGACAGACAGAAACAGAGATTCCATGAGAGTGATGAGTGCAATTAAGATTGAGTAGCAGCTTCAGAATCTAAGATTTAATCATAACTTATGGTCATCTTCAAAATAATTAAGATCATGCTCTAATTATTTGATCAAGATTACGTCTTTGACCCAAATTACTTATTCAGTATTCTCTGCTCAGTTCAGTGAAAAGAGAAAACAGAGGTTCATTTGTTTATGCTGCTTGGTTCTGTTTTTTTTTTTTTTTTGGGGGGGGGGGGTAATTTAAATATATTCCTGGATCTAAAGTCCCTGATATTGTTGACTCGAAAGGATTTCTTGGAAATTGCTCATCAGAATAATAATTATACTTTTGTAAATTTGTTAATTTAATATTTATTTTTTGAATTTTGTGATGATAAAACAGAGGATGTCGTTGCTGGAGCTAAGGCTGCTGTGATTGCTGGCTTTGCTGCTGCTGTTCCTACTGTGAGTTCTTAAAGCTTAATCCCATTCACTTCCTTTTTTTTTTTTTTTTTTTTCTTTTTTTTTTTGGGGGGGGGGGGGAGATCCATTTTTTCTTATTTCTTAAGCTCAAATAATAAAAATATCTTGTTTGGTAATTGATTAATCTGCAGTTAGCAAGTGCAAGAATGGTGCCATGGGCAAGGACCAATCTTAATCATGCTGCGCAGGCTTTGATTATTTCAACTGGTAAATTTCTCTTTTCTGTCCAAATTCCGCAATTTAGCTATATAACTTTTTTTTCCCCCCTTGCCCGATATTTTAACATTCATTTTCTTGATTGGGGGGAAAAAAATGACAGTGGCAGGAGCAGCATATTTCATAGTTGCTGACAAAACTGTTCTGGAATCAGCAAGGCGCAACTCCTTCAATCCAGCTGAGATGTCAGTCTAAAAATTGGAGATCATATATTAGGTGATTGAAGGGGAAGTCTTAATGGAGGGTCGAAAATTTGAGAATTAGCCATTGATGATGATGATGAGGATGATGATGATGATTAAACATCACCATTAGAATGTGAAGATTAGTTACAATATGATGATTTTGTTTCACGTACGGACTACATGAACCATGATTTGATCAAGAAGCAATCTCAGCATGTTGTATCAATCTTCTATATTATAAGTTGGTGCAGTTTTTTTTGGGGGGGTGTTCGTCTCAGACTTATATTAAAGTTAAATTACATTTTGCATAACTAGGAGCTTGTAAAATTGTATGCGTTACAAAGTTGTTCTCATCCAACCAACCACACCTGATAATAGTTATGTGAAAGCCAATTGAACAATGAAGCATTCGGATTATACTGGAGTTTTCAACCGCTATTCTAACAGATAAAGTACTCCTTAACTAATTGTCGATAACAAGACAATTATAGGTATCATTGTATAACTTAATGGGATCATGAGTCATATGGTGGTCCTATGCCATCAAAAAGTAATTTGATTTTTGACCCTATTCCATCATAAGTGTCATCGTTTTCTCTTTGCATAACTGATGATATATTAGTTATCACATGAAAGAAATATACAAATTTAGTCATATTAGCAGAGATATCCATATAATATGTGAAAGCTCTCTTGGATGAACGTAAGAAAATGTATATGTATTCATTAAATAAATATTTAACTAGTTCAAAACACCCAAATGGTCACTTTTGTTTTTTTATCATTGGTCAAATTTTTATTCCTTTGATAACGACGACTTTATATTGAACCTCTATAAGAGGGTAATTGAATGGGCTTTTGATTAGGCAGTATTAGATGAAGTCCTCGGCTTACTTTCTTGATTGATATATATATATCTGCAAAAAATCTATCATTTGACAATAATAAATAAAAGTGCTTGATCAAAAAAATCAATAAATAAAAGTGGGAAATTAATTAAAAAAACCAAAGAGCACAACAAAAACAATCACGTAGAGAAAGCCTTATTGAACAGAGAGAAGGACGACGAAAGGAATATGAGTTAAGTCTGCGGACAAAAGGACTAAAAAGTGCAAGCACTCCCCACCCCCACTAGACTACCACTGCACATCCTGGAAAACCATCCAACCCAAACAAAACCACGTCCACAGCCCATAGACCATTCCTCCCTCCCCCCCAAAACCCACCAAAAAAAAAAAAAAAACCAGAAGTTCCCAAGTTTTTTTTTTTAATGATGCCCTCTCAATTTTGGGACGACATGTGTCATGTTGATCAGAGAGATGAGTCCTTACTCATCCGACACTGGTTTGAGCCCCCACATTACATGCATAAATGTGCAGGTGAGATTTTAATGTTAATTTTTTTTTTTTTAAAGATTTTAGATCTTTCATTCAACTAAAGTCGAATTACTATTAGCTCAGCATGTGTTAGAGCTCTTCTGTCACAAATTTTCTCCATTCACAAGACTCGAACCTGAGACTTTACGTAAGAAGAACAAGTGTTAAATCACTTGAATCAATCTGTATTGATATTTTAATGTAAATATTTAATAGCAAGCGAGAGACTTTATCATTTGATCTTTTTGAGTGTTGATCAGGTAGATGAGTCCTTATTTATCCAATGTTGCTATATTAATGAACTCTGCAATTTGATTAATAAATTGTGCGGAAATAAAGGAGAGAGGACACGTAGTACTGGAAATAAGTGCATAGATTTGGGGGCGAGTGGATGAAATCTGAATGTAGCGATAAAAATGTCTGCAGCAGAAAGCTGGTTCATGAACCTGAGTGGACCCATAATCTTCACCATTGCCCTTAAGGCTTGAAGAATGCAAAGTGGTGGGACGTTTTCTCGGAAATTCATTGTTTGATTTGATTTTAATTTTATTAACTAGCACGTTTATATGATCAAGTGTCTAGGCTTTTCAATGGTTTTATAAATGGTCGTTTGAGTTGATTTTCATTTATATTATTCAAGAGCAAGCAACTTTTTAAAAAAAAAAAAACACTATAAATACTTCATAAGTTCAAGCAAAGACCATCAAGTTCCTTTTTTGTAATTATATGAGGGACATGAAAAAGTTGATTTCTCTCCCAAACTTAGGTTGTGTTCAATAATTCATAGAGGTTGAAGTAGAGTTTAGTGATTTGTAGTGATCAAAATATTATGAACCACTACTTAAAAGTATTCGGTAAAATACTGAATCAGGTAGTGGTTAGAAGTTTATTAGCGTTTTTCAAGAGCTAATGAAAGTATTTTTTAAGAACCTCTACCTAGTGATTACATTGCAAATTATAAAATTCTTCTTTTTATGTACTTAAAACATTTATTTATTGTGCCTTTCTTAGTCATTTTACGTAAGTCTGCTACTTCAACAACTACATTTACTAAACGCATTTATTTTAAATCGCTAGTTGAACAGTTAACCACTAACCACTAAGGGGTCACAGCTAATCGCTAGTAAAATAGCTAACAACTAGTAAAATAACTAATCAATGTTAAAATAACTGATTTTACCTAACACGCCCTCAATCTTTTGGGACAGTAGAATTTGAAATTGCTAAAATGTTGACATCAATAGACTCTTTTGATGTTGAATTTTATAAACTGGAGGCCCATGTACCCCCCAAAAAACTTAGATAATTCACTAAATTTTTTTCTGAGTAAAAGGTACATTTGGATCCCAATTTACAACAATTGGAAGAAAAATATTTAATTTAAGAAATTTTGATACATTTCAAATGATGTCTCTGTCTTATAAACCTAATATGAGATCCATATATAAGCAAGGTCTTAAGATTTTAACCTAAGAACTTTAACTTGTAGAGACGTATTATTTGCTCAGCAATTAGGAAAACTTCCATGAGGCCCTTTTTTTCCAAATTTTTTGAAATTTGTGAATTGAATCGCAAGAAAATTATGTGATAAAATGATAGTATTTTTCTTGAGCTGCATATTTCTCAAAATGGTATGCAAATTTGTAATAAGATATGTTTATCAGATACTTAATAAATAACCTCCACGATTTCTAGCTAGCCGTGGTCCCATCTCTTCCATCTCTCTCTCTCTATTTGAGTAATTAGTATAGACCCGTGCTATGCACGAAGTATTTAAATTTAAGAAATATTTTTTAAAAAAATAAATTAAAAATTTAAAAATCAATGACAAAGACTCTTATATTGTATATGTGTAGAAATTAATATTGTGTACTAATCAATATTTATCAATTTTGTCCCTATAGGAAGTAAAATGCTTACTATGTTTTAATTTAAGCTTTTAAAGTTTTACTTAATATTAAAGAATATATTTCTTTGCATTGAATTCGGATTATAAATGCCAGATAGGAAATCAATATTTTTCAAATTTATTCTTTTCTTGAAAAAACGAAATACATTAGTTATTGAAAATTGATTAAATGTAGAATATGCTCACTCATTTCAACACCAAAACATGTAAAATATTGATGCTAATTTCAACAACAAAACATATGAAATATAGTTGCTCGTTTCAACACTATACACCATTAGTAATTATGATTTGGAATCACACAATCTAAATTTCTACTATAAGTAATTAACTTTCATTACATAGCTACTATAATGTTGAGAAAGGAAATTAAGATATACCAATGCCTAATAAAATAAACCCGTGCTTTTGCACGGTGCCTAATAAAATAAACCTTTAAAAAATATTATTAAAAAGATAAGTCGACCATCACTTGAATAGACTTAGAATTTTCAGGATTTTTTACCTATACAGTAATAGTCCTGTAGCGCACCATAAACATGATCGGAAATCAGAATTAGAATTTTCGAACAAATGACTAAACGGCGAACAATAAAACAACAAACGACAATTAATAATTCAATATCGCCAATCAATTAAACAAAAAAAGATATTCAGATAGTTAGAGAGAGAAATTACTTTTTAAGTGCATCCTTCACTTCAAAAGTAACATCGTTGGCCTTCTGTAGACTCGGCACCGGTCCAAACACCACCATGAGATTTCCCGCGTCGATCTGGTCCACCATCAAACCGTCATCCACGTCGCCGATGAAATCCCAGTTGTCGACGTCCCAAGCCGCCGTCTAAATCGCCGGTTCCGGAGCAGGAAGACGACACCACGCCGGCCGAAGCCGATCGGACCACCTTCGTCATCAAACTCGCCAGAAAATCAAGGGGATGAGAGTTAAACGGCAAAATTCAGATTAGGGATTATACCTAAAGAGGAACAAAATGGTGACAATTCTCTCTATTTCTCATCTCCGCCTACTCTCTCATCCATCTGTCTCTCTCTTCCGTCCCCCCAAAAAAAAAACCTTCAACCTATATCTCACACACACACACACACACACACACACACACACACACATATATATATATATATATATATATACAGTATTTGAGAATTCCTCAATTGTGAGCACTTTACCCATTTTAGCATTTGTTTTATAAAAATGGGCGTTTTTGACATGAAATCATGGGGAAGGCCACCGACCGCTCCCCTTTCCGTTCCCCAATCTAAATTTTTCGTTTATTTGATTTTAGCATTAGTTTTTGTAGTTATTATCTCTCCAATTGAGGGATCTATCAAACTCTTTTGTGTGAGTTGTATGTCTCTCCAATTGCTGAGAGTTTTTATATTCGTTTGTTGTTTCTATGTATTTATTAATTCGAAGGGGATGGATTTGTTGTGCGCTTTGAAGTGGGCATCCGATGGATTTCGACCTCTCAAGTAATAGTCTTGTATGACACAAGAAGATCCCACTGAAGAATACTACGCTAGATTAGCAGATCAACCTCTACCAGAAAATTATGCCAGATCTGTGGATATCTTCTTTAGGCTGTATGCAGAAACAGCGAGCGTAGGAAGACGTGCGATCAACGTGTCTCAAGTTGATGTTCTTGATGTTGAGCTTTTATTTTGACATTAAATTAAAGATTATATTTTTGCATGTCAAATGTAGATGCCGTATGATAAATTATCCAAAGAATTATTCCATTTCCTTGCCAAAAAAAAAAAAAGTAACACTTTCATATTTATCAGAACAATTCACTATGAGCAGGAAGAATACAACACGATCACAATCACCACAGTGATTTGATCTAAGAGCATAATTACAACCTCTATGTTGTAATCTCTCACAAAGTACTTCTACCTCTCAATGTATGCATAAGTAATGGAGATGATTTAGATTCTAGGCTTGACCCCCTTTATATAGGGTCTAAATAGCAGGGGTTTTTCCTTTAAAGTAGAACCCTAGCCGCCAGGAGGAATTCCCCTTGGAGATAGAAACCCTAGCCGCCATCCGAAAGAGGCGGCGAAAAGACACGTGGCACGACCGTGCTACGTGGCACGGTCACCCAGTGCCACATGGCACGGCCGTGCCACGTGGCACGGCACCCCCGTGCCAATTTTCTGCCCCCTCTCGGCTTGGTGCTCCTTCGTCGTGGCACGTCCGTGCTCGCGCAGCGTCGTCCCACCGTGCCGGTACTCGAATTTTGGGCCATAAAATCCAACAATCTCCACCTTGGACCAAAATCTCCAATCACTGCTTTCTGACTCCGTCATCGCACTCCGAAGGGTGACGCCCCTTCTAAGGGGCAATGCCCCGAAGGGCGTTCAAATACTGCGAATACCAACTAAGTCCAAGCAATGCTTGAACTTAGCTCTGGGAAATGACTTATATAAACTTTTCTTCATATAACCTGTCACAGTAGATGCCTGCAAGACATAGAGGCCTCTTACCTCAAACCCTTCAGCAGAATCCTACTGTCCTTTGAGACCTTCAGAACTCCACCTTCAGCTGAATATTTGCACCCTTTGGATTCAAGGGTGCCCAACGAGATGAGGTTGCGCTTCAAGTCAGGAACGTGACGAACATTCGATAAGGTCCTGACAACACCATCATGAGTCTTGATTTTAACAGTACCAATTCCAGTTACATTACATTGGGTATTATTGCCCATGTGAACAACAATTGAATCAATTGGATCATATGTTGAATACCAGTCCTTGTGAGGACACATATGATAGGTACACCCAGAATCAAGAATCCAATCAAAATCACTCCCCCCTTCAGTAGAGGTAGCAAACAGAACGTCCCCATCAGAATCAGATTCAGCAAATGAAACTTCAGCAGGTTCCTGAGAATTATCTTCCTCTTTCTCCTTCTTCTTTTGCAGTTTCCAGCAGTTAGCAATAATATGACCCGATTTACCACAATAATTGCAGGTCTTTCCAGTATGAGGATTTTTAGACTTAGAACGATTCTTACTCCTATTACCGTTCCCCTTTTCAGTTGCTGTACCCCTTACTGCTAATCCCTCAGCAGAATCAGCATGAATGTCAAGATCAAATTTCTCTTTAGACAACAGGTTTGACTTAACATCTTCAAACGATATAGTATTAGAATTACTATATAGCATAATCTCCTTAAAATGTTTATAAGAAGGGGGTAACGACACAACAAGTAAAATAGCCTTATCTTCATCCTCAATTTTCACATCTAGACTCTCCAAGTCAACAAGAATAGAGTTAAACTCATTCAAATGCTTTTGGACAGGGGTACCTTCAGCCATACGAAAGGTATACAACCTTTCCTTCAAACGGATCTTGTTGGCGAGACTCTTCGTCATGTAGAGTTCCTCCAGCCGAGCCCAAAGATCCACCGCAGTTGTCTTATCAAGCACCTTTCGCAGGACATGTGGTGCTAAGCACAACTGTATGGCTGAAACCGCTTTCAGCTCCAGTTCCTCCCATTCGTCCTCCGTCAACGATCCACGTCTCTTCTTTACATCTTCAGCCCACTGTTCTTCTGTCATCTTCTCAGGTTTTACGTGAGGTTCCTTCAGAACCTTCCACAACCCGCGCTGAATGAGAACTGCTCTCATCTGCACCTTCCAGAGATTAAAACTAATCTCCCCATCGAATTTCTGAATATCTACCCTCATGATTGAAGATATCCTATAACCAAAACTCTGATACCACTTGTTGGGAATAATATTAGAGCAACAATAATAGCGGAAGCGATAGGATGAGTTAGAGATTCAGAAATCAAGTGAATAACAGAAAACAGAAATAAGAAGACAAGAGATTTAACGTGGAAAACCCAAATCGGGAAAAAACCACGGACGGCGACAGCACCAGAACAATTCACTATGAGCAGGAAGAATACAACACGATCACAATCACCACAGTGATTTGATCTAAGAGCAGAATTACAACCTCTCTATTCTAATCTCTCACAAAGTACTTCTACCTCTCAATGTATATATGAGTACTGGAGATGATTTAGATCCTAGGCTTGACCCCCTTTATATAGGGTCTAAATAGTAGGAGTTTTCCCTTTAAAGTAGAACCCTAACCGCTAGGAGGAATCCTTCTCGGAGACAGAAACCCTAGCCGCCATCCGAAAGAGGCGGCGAAAAGACACGTGGCACGACCGTGCTGCGTGGCACGGTCACCCAGTGCCACATGGCACGGCCGTGCCACGTGGCACGGCACCCCCGTGCCAATTTTCTGCCCCCTCTCGGCTTGGTGCTCCTTCGTCGTGGCACGCCCGTGCTCGCGCAGCGTCGTCTCACCGTGCCGGTACTCGAATTTTGGGCCATAAAACCCAACAGTATTATAAATTTCTGATTGCATCCAAAGGCGGATCTAATATGATGTGCCCATCTGCAATGTAATATGGATATATAAGGATGGACTTTCCTCCCAGAAAATTTCGTGTTGCCAAAATGTGTCATCAAACAATGAACAAAAATGAATAAATGGAAGGTGTGTATCTTGTCAGATTCATTTGGGAAGCGAATTAATTATGTTTTTCAAGTTGCAATAAATAGATATAGAAAATATAAGAATGCAGAAATCAGTAAAGGTTTTAGTCAACCATGTGTATTTAATCAAACATATGAATAAGAAATTTTAAACCTGAATAGGATTACAAGTGGTGCTAACAAGGACCTCCTTCACTTGGACTTGGTGTAACAACTAGGAAAGTGAGATTCCCAACAAGATTAGAGGGCAACTCGGTTTGAAAAAGGTAAGTATCAATGATCTCGGTGCCCCTTGCACAAAGATGGACAGATTCTCTTATTTACGGTCTGTAAGTGGACATTCATTTATTTAACAAGGACTAATATTTTGATTGTCTGAAGTTTTTCTAAAATAGAATTTTTTTATAATGCATTTGAGGGGCGAGGCCCTCAAAAGAAAAATACAATCAAATTCTAACCATCCTAGGTCAAGCAATGCCCATAAAGTCTTCTAATATGATTCTGGCTAAAGCCTTGTTTGGGGCCTTCTACTTGAAGAGGTACTTATTGATTAGACCCACCACAGACCTTGCCTTAGCTTCTTCGCGTGAGAATTGTCCAGTGAACTGTGAAAGGATCCTCTAGAGGCCCAGTTGTTTTGGAATAAGGAAGCATCAACAATTTGCATGCTTGGATTCCCACTTGTCAAACTGACAACTGTAACAGAGCCGGAGTTGGATCAAACGTTGCTTTGAAAGTGGAAATGTTACTCTAGAGATTCGAAGGATGGGAAGAAAGCGACAGGATTCGATGGTGGACAAAAACAGTCCAAGCACTCCCCACCCACTGCCACCGCATTCCTGGAAAACCATTGAACCCATACAACACCATGTACACAACCCACAAGGCCATAAATCTTTGCCTTTGATTTGGCATACGTGTCAAGCTGATCAGGCGGATGAGTTTCCTTCTTTTATCCAATATTAGTATGGACCCGTGTTATGCACGGAGCATTTAAATTTAAGATATATTTTTTAAAAAAATAAATTAAAAATTTAAAAACCAATGAGAAAAACTCTTATGTTGTATATGTGTAGAAATTAATGTTGTGTACTAATCAATATTTATCAAATTTATCCTTAGAGGAAATCAGACGCTTATTACGTTTTAATTTAAGTTTTTCAAAATTAAAGTTTTAGTTAACATTGAAGAATATATTTCTTTGCATTGAATTCGGATTATAAACGTCTGATAGAAAATCAATATTTTTCGAATTTATCCTTTTTTTGAAAAAACAAAATACATTGATTATTGAAAATTGATTAAATATAGAATATGTTTGCTCAATATTTCAACACCAAAACATGTAAAATATTGATGCTCATTTCAACAACAAAACATATAAAATATTATTGCTCATTTCAACACCACACACCGTTCGTAATTATGATTTGGAATAATACGATCTAAATTTCTACTATAAGTAAACTTCCATTATATAGCTACTACGCTGTTGAGAAAGGAAATTAAAATATACCACATAGCCCTTTCTCGATGCCTAATAAAATAAAATCGTGCCTTTGTACGGTGCCTAAAAAATATTATTAAAAGGATAAGTCGACCATCACTTGAATAGATTTAGGATCGTCATGATTTTTTACCCATATAGTAATAGTCCTATAGCGTGCCATAAACATGATCGGAAATCAGAATTAGAACTTTCGAACAAATGACTAAACGGTGAACAATAAAATAACAAACGACAATTAATAATTTAATATCTCCAATCAATTAAACAAAAAAAGATATTCAGATAGTTAGAGAGAGAAATTACTTTATAAGTGCATCATTCAGTTCAGAAGTGGCATTATTGGCCTCCTGGAGACTCGGCACCGGTCCAAACACCGCCCTCGGATTTCCCGCGTCGATCCGGTCCACGATCAAACCATCATCTACGTCGCCGGCGAAATCTCAGTCGTCGACGTCCCAAGCCACCGTTTGAATCGCCGGTTCCACCATCAGACCACCAGTCTGCTTCAAGGAAGACGACACCACGCCGGCCGAAGTCGGTCGGACAGCCTTCGACACCAAACTCGCCAAAAAATTAGGGGATGAGAGTTAAATGGTGAAATTCAGATTAAGGATTATACCTAAAGAGGAAGAAAATTCAGATTAGTCCATCAATTAATTATTGGAGAAAAAAAGTATTGTATTTTAAAAGACAAATGTCTAATTATTAAAAACAAAATAGATCGACAATGGCCTTGCGTCATTGGTGAGTTTCAATTTTGACCCAACACTATCATGGATTTGACCGTTTCATCTGCGTATTATGATTTATTATTAGTTATCATATTAAAATTGGACACAAATTTAATGATATCTCTAGGAAAATTTGTATATCAATGAACAACTCTCTTATACTTAAAGACAAAACGTTACTTCGTATGTACTTATTAAATGAACAAATTTATTATATAATTTAGTACCACCAAATTATATAATATTCACGTTTTCAACCAATTATCAAATGAAATTATGAACTTGCTGCAAGTTTTGTTGATAATAAAACTAGAACATTAACCAAAGCCAAAGGGCAACTACAAACACAACTAGTAAGAAAATATTTTGCTTCATTCTAAATTAAATTATTTTATAATTTAAAGTCATAAAATTCTCAATGATTACACTTAACTATAAATTAGTCCATAGTACTGAAATATATTGGGGGGTTCATTGCATAAAATCTGAATATGACGATAAAATGTAGGCAGTAGTTTGCAGGTTCATGAACCAGTGCCCCTTGTATTCTTTGTTTGTCTTTCCCCATTCTTCTTGCAGCAATGTAGTAAGGAAATCCTCTGTAATTAGAGGAAGACTGTAATATTACTATCTATATATTTAACGGCTAAAATTTTAAGTTGTTAAATTTTTTTATTGTTAATAGTAAAATGATTTTATCATGATTGGTTTAAAAAATTTGCTAAAAACATTTTCAACTATGGAAAAGCTAAACAATAACATTGCAATCCTTTTCTAACTATAGAAGATCTCAATCACTGACAATAAGTGAATGATTGCATACCACATTTACTAATATAAATTATCAAAATGGTGGGACTAGGGGCACTCACAATTTTAATTAATGGCCTTAAACAATGAATACATTTAAAATGTTAGGATATCACACAATGAGTGAAGTCTCACAAAAAATAACCATACATAAATCTAGTAGCTAGGTTACTTATTCATAAGTCTACGGTCAATTATATTAATTTTAAAATAAATTCTTACTTAAATATATAATCATGCGCTTAAGTTAAAATTAGATCTCTCCTTAAATTCACTGAACACAAAGTGCCTAAACTATTCATTAATTTTGAAAATAGATTGTTTGAATGTGAGTTTAAATTTATGGTGCAATGTCTTTATAGAAAAAGTGCTTCTTCACCAATACAGGTTGGTTCAAGTGATTTAACACTTGTTTCCTTTAAATATAGTCTTAAGTTTGAGTTTTGTGAACGAAAAAAATCTGTGATGGAGGAGAGCTATACTCCTTCTTGAACCAATAGTAACTCGACTCTAATAAAATAATAATCTAAAACCAAAAAATAAAAAGTACTTTTCCTTGGGTTCGATCCAAGACTTTTTTGAGTGGAATTTGTCTCATTCTCAAATGATTTCAGTCACGAGTCACGCGCAAGGAACGACGCCCACAGCCACTCCACCGTAAAATGGGCATGCAATGCATTATTAGTATCTTTTTATTAAAAAAAGAAAAAAAAAAGAAAGACGTGGCAAGCAGAATCAACCCAGCCTACTACAACAGAAATCTAAACGTAGCAGTTAGCGAACCAAAAACAATGGGAAGCAATAAAGAGAAAACCATCAAACTCACACCTGAAAGAAACCATCCCTTCTCCAAAACATGTATAAATACCTAAGAGCCCCTCCAACGGTGGCCTCGTGAGGAGAAAAGAAAGAGAGAGAAAGGAGATAAAGCGAGGGAGCTACTGCAGTGGACACATCGTAGCGCATATCTCGCCGGAAGGCTGGCGTAGGTAGCTAACTCGTAAGGTTTGTTTTATTTTTTTAAAGATTTTTATTAGTATTTCTTTCTTACTTAAAAAATAAAGTTGTATATTATAAAGTAGGTCCATGAGTATTATTTCATTTGCTGAGGTAAAATTGTGAGCAGCCTTCCACTAGAGAGAGTGAAAATTATGAGACAAAAAATTGGAGAGAAGGTTAATGTGGCAGTAGTAGCTAGGCTCCCACCGGTGAGCTAAAAAATTGACTCACCGCTGGGTTTGCTTTAACACTGCCTCCACATTTCACCTCACCCGGAACCCTCAAATACATATTCTCAAAATCATTCAACTCAATTAATTGCCAAATCATGTTTTAAATAAATTAGAAAGCCCAAAATAACTTTTTTTGAGTGATGATATATATATATATATATATATATATATATATATATATATATATTGCTATAAGATACCCTTAAGTGTCTTGTTTATCTTAAACTAACATATTTCTAACTTAAATAACCCAATTCTCAATGATTACACTTGATCATAAATTGCTAAGTTTAAATATGCATCGATTACGCCGATGAAGTATTAAATGATACCATAATTGGATCAACCCTATCCGCGAAAGTATATGATACACGTATTTTAGAAATGTGCTAAATTATAAACAAAAAAATAATTCTACAAAATTTATAAATTGTAATATGCTTTCACTATTCGATCATATCATTTTTTACAATTTAAAAACATTATAACATAATTTTTATTCAAAAAAATACTTTAAAAACATCTTATTACAAGATATTTATCATTTACCTTTTGAATTTGAAATGGCAAAAATTGTGGCTCAATCCCTCTTGGAGAGCTCCAGGTTAGTCTCACCTGATCAACAATTGGCTGTGGCCAAACGTTACTCACATGGTACGCATTCTTTGGGTTTTGCTTTGTGCTAACTTTTCTTTAATTTTCTTTTTTTAAAAATTGGGTTTTACACCTTATATGATATCGTGTTACGGATTAGAGATGTGGAAATATGTTCATATTTATGATTGGATGTTTAATTTGTGATTATGATTATGTTGTTTACAGAGCATTCCCGTCAAGGTATAAACATCTTCACCCAATGTTTGACATCATAGGAGTTCCATCAGTTCAAGACCAATCTTTCCGTAGTTGCATCCGTACAAATTGAGGGTGTAATAATATATATATATATATATATATATATATATATATATATATATATATATATATATATATGTATAATTGTATTTTGTATTGGGCCTTGAAGTATCACTACTCTTGTAACCCTAATTCTTATGACAAATGCGTGTCTCACTACCTCTATTAAGGCAGAACACCATAATCACTACACAGGTTGGTACCTTAATTAGAGCTGGTTGTTGAGTGTTTATTATCGAGTATCCTTTTTGTTTTGCTTTTGTGTTTATACCGATGTTCTATATTTAACCTTTTCACTTGCCAATCGTAGGTAAGTTTAGGATTACCTGGATACAAAAATGCTCGGATCTTTACGCCTGCTAGAAGTCTGCCCACGAACAGGTGCTACTAGAGTCACCAAGGATTTCACGCCCAAAACCCGAACCCATGATGATGGCTAGGTTTGAGTAAGGGAAAGAGCAGATAGCTTTTTAGAACAGAGGAGAGCTTGCTGATTTTTCTTATGATTAACCTGGCAATCCATCTGCCATATATATAGATGCACAAAGCCTTAAACAGAATTAGTAAAATCATGATTGATTAATACACAATTAATCCCCAAGTGTAACCGCCAAATCAATGGCGATTATGACCATTAACTTTTGTGACCGTTGCCGGTCAACACCAATAAACGAAAGGAAAAGGGAACAAAAGGATCTCCTGCTTCTAGCAATCTATCATGCATGTATTATCTGAGCCATGTTTGAAACAGCGTTTCTACCTAAACAAAATTTTAGTGTGACATAGGTCGTGTTTGGTAACAGCGCTTTGAGTAGCGTTTAGTATTTTGATCAAGTCAATATACTAATTAGTTAATTTTTTAATGTTCGATAAACTAGTATTTTGACTAGTATTTCAAGTAGTGTTTAGCATTTTAAGCAGCGTTTTAAAAAAACTAATGGTATTAACGTTTGACATTTAAGCCAGGTTCAGCAAAATTAGCTATTTAGATAGCAGATAACAGTTCAGGTAGCAGATAGCTGTTTAGATAGCGGATAGTATTTTTAATTTAGCTGTTAGCGGTTAACTATTTAGGCCCTATTCGGCAAAATTAATTGTTTAGGTAGTGGACAGCGGTTTAGATAGCGGATAACTGTTTAGATAGCAGATAGCGTTTCTAATTTAGCTGTTAGCAGATAACTGTTTAGATTAGCGGTTGAAACGTAACTAATGTGTTCAGTAAATTTAGCTGTTATGCTCGCTGATTAATGTAAATTGACATAAAAGAATATAGATAATTTTCAAAAATAAAATTTTTAAATGATATTTTTTGGCTAAAAAGAACGCTACTTTTAAATACCAAATGTTAATACTATTAGCTTTTCAAAAATGCTACTTAAAATGCTAAACGATACTTGAAATGCTAATCAAAATACTAGTTTACAGAACACTAAAAAATAACTAATTAGTGTATTGATCAAGTCAATACGCTAAACGCAACTCAAAACGTTGTTGCCGAACACGGCCTTAGATGAGCGGTTTAAACTCATGTGTTTGGTAAATTTAGCTGTTAGGCTAGCTGATTAATGTAAATTGACATAAAAGGATATAGATAATTTGCAAAGATAAAATTTTTAAAGGATATTTTTTGGTTAAAAAAATAGAAAATGCTATTTTTAAATGTCAAACGTTAATACTATTAGCTTTTCAAAAACGCTGCTTAAAATGCTAAACACTACTTGCAATGTTAGTCAAAATACTAGTTTACTGAACACTAGAAATTAATTAATTAGTGTATTGACTTGGTCAAAATACTAAACGCTATCCAAAATTAACTAAGTAGTGTTTTATATTTTTTAGCAAAAAAAATATCCTTTAAAAATTTTATTTTTGAAAATTATCTATATCATTTTAGGTCAATTTACATTAATCAGCTAGGTTAATAGTTAAATTTACCGAACATATTAGTTTAAACCGCTAATCTAAATAGCTATCCGTTAACAGCTAAATTAGAAACGCTATCCGCTATTTAAACAATTATCTGCTACCTGAACTGTTATTCATGACCTAAACAGTTAATTTTGCCAAACGGAGCCCTAATAGAAGGCCAACAACAATGGACTTTTAAGTTTTAATATACACAATTGTTTTTTCCCGCGCGTTCATGCATTGTAGCTTTCTAAAAATAATGCAATGCAAAAAAACGTACACTGAGCAACACAATTCAACACAATTGACAATATAAAAAAGCAAATGCCAAGCAGACATCAATACATACAGCTATTAGAATCTCTCAAATCCTAGATAGAGCAAACCATAGACGTGTTCACCAGAAAAATGAAGGGGTTTAGCAAACTACCAAATTTCAAAATTTATCTGACACTCAAAGATGGACAAAAACTCAATATAACTGCAGTGTAAGTCAACATGCACCGCATTTACAAGAACTCATTAATAGTTGATTCAAAATTTATCTTTTTTGTTTGGTTGTCCTGCTTAAAAGTTGCAATGACCACATACACATCCATTGATATTTTGATAAGTAATAATCATGAAGATAGCTCAACTACTCAACTTATTTAATCTTATTTTAGTGTTCTTTCTCAGAAGTTTAAGAATTGTTTGCAATCTTTTTATAATTCACAAAGTCAATTTTTAAAAAATAATAATCAAATTGGATTTCCAATAACTTTCCATTACGATTTACAAAAAATTTGTTATCATTTAACCCTCCTCATTTATAAATTTTTGATTGAAAAATGAGGCTATATGATAACAATATTTAAGATGAGGGGTTAGATTATAATTTCAAAAACCGATGACTTACAATAAGATTTACTTATCTGTCGAGGGGGGTGTTTGGTAATGATTCCATCTTATTTGTATTCTTTCGTATTATAAGTGTGGTGACACGTATGAATATTAAAATGTTACGAAGTCGATCTTTAATTTATTTCGACATATTCGATGGATTTCAAAATATTTGATGATTAAACGGCACAATAGTTAATTTAGAAATTTTATTTTAGATGGTTTAATGCAAATTAAAGACGAATAATTAGCCTACTTCAGAAATCTTACTACTACTATATTTTATAGTATACTTTTTTTTTTTCTTTGCCACAGATAGCAACATTTTTTCAATACATATATTGTAGACCTGGGAGTATATACTCCCAGGTACACGTGGACATTAATATCCAGCATGGACAACTATTAAAAAACAAAAAAAACAAAAATCAAAAACAAGCCAAAAAAAAAAAGATCAAAACCCAACGAAAACTGCCACAACCCACTTACCATAACTGCCGGCTTTCAACTTCCCTCAACTTTCAGTTCACCAGCACTCCTCCAACTACACAACTTCTGCCTCACATCCGTTTTCTTCCACCATCCACGTGACAGCAAGGTTCCATAGCAGCAAGAACATGAACATCAAAATCTCAGGTGTCAAAGGTGAACCATCAACCATGGCACATTCAGATGAACGCATGCAAGCTGAAAATGCTAGTAACTCCAAAAATTCGACGCATGACAACATGGCAAGAAAATCTAGAGTTACCCTCACATACAAGAGGAAATCCAGGTAAGTCATTATGTGATTTTTGTTGAAATTTTTGAAAGACAAATCAAAATAGGAGGATGAAATGCTTGACTGATTAGGTATGGAGTAATCTTGTGAGTGGAGAATTGTAATGAACAAAACAACATGCCAAATACTGAATAAAATAGGGCAAGTCTGAATTTTGAAAGCAGATACACCTCTTGATGTTGGATGACTTTGTTTGGCGGGAAAATTGCAAAAATAATATTGGCAAACCCAAAGTGAACGACGATCATAACAGTAGTGAACAAACCCTAAGTACCTGTGAGGTCAGGGAGCAAGAAATTGAAAATACAATGACAGTGAACAATGCTGAAGGAAAAAGTGAACAACATAAAGCATCCCCAATTACATGATGACATGATATATGAAGCTATGCTAGAAACTATTTATAAATATACCGACAACTGTGTATTGCAGGAGATTAATTAATGAAGCTGAAAGACAAAGAAGATTTTGCAACAATCAACCTGAGCCTGAGCCTCAGGTGGAGCCTGATCATGAGCCATATCCAGAGCCAGAGGATGAGCCAAAGCCAGAGCCAGAGGATGAGCCTGGGCTAGAGCCAGAAGATGAGCATGATCCTGATACTGAGCCTGAGCCTGAGCCTGAGCATGTAAGAAAGAGACAGAGAAAGCAGCATCATTCACACAGTCTGCAACCAACACTGAAAAGAGCACCTAAAAGAACTCCAAAAAAGAACGTTCAATTTAGGCATGTTGATATTGAAGAACCAGTAAGTGAACATACTGATCTCACACTTATAACAACTAGACCATGGAGTGGCTTGCTCAGGCATGAAATGACCCTGGGTGGCTTTCTAAGATTGGTAGAAAGGCTAGAGTACGAATAATGGTCAGCCATAGTTGATGCAGGGTTTGGTGGAATTTTGTTAATTAGAACAAAATTGATCCCAAAATCATTAGCAAGGTGGCTGTTAGAAAAATATAATCCTTGGGACAATTCACTAAACCTAGCCAATGGTAAACTCCTCATAGATGAGGAGGATGTTGTTGAACGGTAAATTTACCCATTTTACATGCCTCTTTCACCTACTTTTTGATCGTATAATAACTTAATTTATAGGATTTTACCTTGTTTTATTTATGTTTTGTAGGAAATAACTCTAAATCCAACAAACGCTGCGGAAAGGGACGAAGATGGGACAAAACGATGAAAATCAGCGAAAACAGGCGAGAACAGCAGCGAAGGACGGTGCACGGCCGACCTGCAGGTCGGCACGGCCGTGCACCGGTGGCCGAAGCCACGCACGGCCGTGCGTTTTAACCGTGCGTGGTGGCGCACGGGTGGCCGTGCGGCCAGGCACGGCCGTGCGCCGGGCCTGGGTTTCGCAATTTAAGCCCATTTCGGGCGTCTGTTTGGGGGGTTCGTTCGTTTTGTCGTTTGGGGCTTTTGCTCTGGCGATTTTCTAGGTTAGTTTAGATTAGATTGTAGCCAATAAAAACCCCTTTGAGGGGACTAGATTAAAATTTAGTTGTATTGATTTGGGATTGACGCTTGGGAATTTCCACTTCACTCATTCAATTCAAGTATAAGTCTTCTTCTTCCTCTCTTATTATTTCAATTTTGTTATTGTTTGTTCTTGTTTAATCTTATTAGTTTATATTGTATTAGTTTAAGTGTTTAGTTTTGATTGTTAATTCATATTTTATTTGATTGTTGGATTTCATTCTCTTTCCTTCAGTTCATGTTTATTACGTCCTTCGTTAGTTTAGGTTTAGGTTTAGGTTTTTGTGTTTTGCTAATGATTAGTTGTTAGAATTTGTTGGCTTGGGTTGTGATTAGCCTTTTGATGGCTAACTAATCTTGTATTTGGCCTAACCATACCCAATTTATACTTAGAACCTAGAGTTTTCCTTCATGCCCGTCAAGTGTTCGATGAAATGCCTGAGAGGGTTTTCATCCATATTTTTAGGCGATTGACTTATGCTGAGAGGTGAGGTCAATTTGCTAGTGTGGGAGAGGGAATAGCCGAGTTTGGGACACGAAAGTAGTATCCGAATCGAGTTAGGTCCGGAGTTGCTAGTTTTGTGGTCTAATTCGACTAACCCCACGAAAGTAGGTGGTTACGCGAGTTAGACTAACTCATGACCCTTGAGAGAGGGCTTGGGTGGCCTTTGATGGTGCAACCGACCATCTCTTGTTCATAGTGTGGTTCGGGTAGGTTAGGACTCGTCTTGGTTAGTTGGTTCGTCCATTGGTAAAATCACAACTCCAAGTCGCTTGTTTCTGTGTTGTAGCGTAGTTTAGTCTTTTCTCTTTCACCCTTTGATCTCGCCTAGATTGAGACGCTCTAGTGAACTCTGGTAGTTGGAAACACAATTTCCTGCGGACAACACCCCAAGTACTCAACGATACACCTTGCACTTGGGGTTTATAAATATTAAAACTTTTCCATGCAACAGATGTGTACGCAACACTTGGGTTACCTATGGGAGAGTTTGAAGTAATTGACGGGCAAACATCAGATGCTGACATACAGTTCTTAGATCTTTGGAGAAGAAGATGGCATGTTGAAAGAGGTGGACCCCCAATTGGGAGCATGGATGAAGTAATCCTAGCGCGTGGG
>JAKOGI010004034.1:0-35404 GCA_029747015.1 Carnegiea gigantea
TGAAGTCGCAAACATTGTTTGATGCATTTCAGAAAAATTTCAGCGAGCCCAAATGATGTTAAATTTGACAAGACCCTAATGTGAATAGTGGAATAGACAACTGCAAAACTTCCATTATTGGCATTAAAAGATGATGTTACATTCATAATAATACAATGATACAAACACCATGATAATGACATTATGAAAAGGACATAATAACAGGATGCCCTCCGAAGTAGACTCTTAAACAGCAGCGTGTAGATGTGGAGTGCCTTTGCTGTGGAAATTTGGGTATCTAGATTATTGTATGGTCAGGGATTAAATCCCTCAAAAGAACATTGTTGTCCATCTGAACTCCCGCAAATCGACCCTGAGTTCCTGAAGCCTTCTCGCAAATCCTTCAGAGTAAGGAGATAACTTTGCTGCAAATAGGAATAAAATGTCCAATTCAATTCATGGACGTATCAAAGTAAATAGGAGAATTGACAAGGGAAGAAAAGATGGGAAAGTTTTGTGAAGTAATTAAAAGGCTCGAAGAATCTATAAAGCAACATTGTGGCATGAAGATTGCATATTAATTGAATGACAAGAACAAATTGGAGAGCAAAATGATACAGCTTTCCATCAATGCAGATGCCCTATGTTAATCTTTTTGAGTGCACATCCATAGCCGAACCACAGGAAAATGAAATGCAGAATTTAGCAAAAATGCACTAGTTGGCTGCTTTCACTAACAAACGTTTCCCCCATGTGTTGGAAGAGTGAGTTCCATTGACTCGTCAGATCGTTCTCCAAGCCTTTTTTTGAGTGTTGTTGGCCATGTCTCAATTTTTCATTTTCCCCCGAGTACCTTTGAGCCAAATTGTTTGCTTCTTTCTGACTTTTACCTAGTACTGCAAAATCAAAACCAGCACATTATGAGTAAAGAGCACAATTTTCATTCATTTCATCAGATGGATAATCAACGAAGTCATAGTAGTTAGTGCAAAGTATCCTTAACTGATATCCGGCCCTTGACATCCTGATAATGCAGGTCAGACCATATATAAGCAGCTGCCCACAATAGGAAACGAGCAAAGTCAAGACCCACAAGAGTTCAGACTCGCTTTCGGACAATGAACACAACAATAGCATAAAGCCCATCTCAAACAATTGACATGTCAATGCCACAACAATGAGACTACGTAATTTATAATCAAAGTTAGAAGCTTGCGCATACCCTTTGTACAAAACGAGCACGAGCATGATTTCAGCAAGTCGAAACCAACAGCCGAACTAGAAGAAATATCACCTTTTAGCAATTTGCATCTATCTAATCCATATGGTCCCTTATCCTGCAACTCCACCAACCTCGAATTCACAACTGATTCAGACTGGCTGGATGGCAGATAACCAACATCCAGAGTCTTAGTCTCATTGGTCACAACTTTCGTGGCTAATGATTCCTGTGTGCAATCATTTTCCCCTGAATCTGATACAACTACAGTTTCCTCACCTCACAGTCCTTCACACCCTCAAGATCATTCCTCTGCGAAACTTTAGAACTCTCTGCCACCGTCACACTTGGGATGCTTTCTTTGATTGTGTCACCCAAAGCGACAACATTTGGCAATGTTCGGCACTTACCCAGATCTCATGTATCTACCCCAGATCCTGAAGGCGGCTCCTTAGCGTCATGGGCAGGGTTCAGAACACCAGATTGAGCCTTTGCTTGGACAGGACTGCCATGATTCGAAGGAGCTCGCAAACGATAAGTTTTTCCACCTGATAAGGGGGACAACCCACCAGATTCATTGATAATTTTGAGGCATTTAGGCGTGCCATATCTTTCTTTTTCTAAACTCTCAACAACCTTATAAACATGCTTCCGGAAATGAGAATCATCATCATCTGAGTTATTAGGATCAGCACTTCTTTTACTCCCAATCACAGATTTAGAGGAAGATTTGGGGCTCGATGAAATCAAATTGGACCCTCTTTTACCAAGCTGATTAGTTATATCACCCAGTACTGGACGAGCTTCCTTCTTCCCAGAATGATTGTGGGAACTTTAGAGACCAACGGTATTGAAGGGTTTTGTTCAACAGCCAACAGTGAGTTCAAGCCACCCAGCTGCATAAAGACAACAGAAGAATGAAAAATCATCCAACCTCAAACACTTAATGCCCTTCCAAGAACCATTTAAGAATCACCTTTGCATTTATCTTCAAGAGGCAGTTAGTGAGATATTGATCATTAGTCCTTGTAGGAGCCATGCACTGTGTCACAATTCTAAAGTCTGCTAGATTCTTTTTCTTCCAGGGACCTAAATCACAGTAGCCATATTAGCACAGCAATTAGAGCAATAAGTACAAAGTTGCAGATAACCAGACAATACCATAAAGGTTACAATTCTTCCTCTCCGGAAGCAGGCATAAAAGAAACTTAGGAGGCCCAGGAATTTTGGACTGTACATCCTCGAACATTTTCTCCACTCTCACCAGGGAGAGGGATACCCGTTGGGGAGTTTATCAACATAAGTGAGGAGCATTTTAAGCTTAGAACCACCTTCAGAAGCCAGACCAGCATGCATCTCAACAGCCATGGCATCAACTTGCCTCAATCTACTCAAGGGAGTTTGACAAGCAAAGATCAAAACAGAAAAACACAAATAATGGGAAAAAAATTGAACGGGACAGGTGGGGTATACAAGCAAAGGCATTTCAATTGTGGCCTCAATTAGCATAACTGATAAAATTTTTGACAATTATTACCAGAGACTTGGGTTTAAATTCTACCTATATCAACCTTTATGCCTTATTTGTCCCCCCAAAAAAAAGAACAAGGCATTTCAGCATCAAACCAAGCTGACAGATTGAATTTCCAAATAGCCATAACCTTATAGCATATGACTGAATCCAAATGTGCAAGTAAAGGCGGAAGCCACACAAAATTCTAAGGAAAATTTATTACAAAAGAGAAAATGCTACGCCAACTATTGTGTCCTAAAACCTTAGCTGGCATTGAGCAATGGCAATGACACTATAAAGGAACCTATTAGTCAAGCCTTTATGTGGTTGTGACTTGCAAAATCACTACTCCGGCTTATGAATTTGATGAGCCCCATCTTGCACCCTTCAACCATCAGTGGCATCCCCAATGCTCCCTTTATCGTCTTCCATCCTGAGAGCAAAACCCAGTCCACTTATGAATAATTGATTGTAGTTGATATGCATGAACGTAACTGACTATATATGTTCATTCAATCTTTTATCTACATCTAATCAATTATGTGTCCATCTAATCTTTTATGAATACATCATGGAGTTAGTTTCAGAGCTCCACTCGAAGTTTGGAAGCTTAATTGACTATTTTAGGCTGTGATTTGATCACAGCATTAAAGATTTCGTAGCCTCGTCAATAAGCAAATCAGAGCAAATTAGACAACTAGACGAGTGTGTGTGTGTGTGTGTGTAAGCAGATGCTGATGGTCTTCAATTATGGAAATCTGTATTTGAAACATACCAGCACGAATCAATGAACTGATGCCTAATCAAACACGATTCAATTACACGAACCCTAAACACACGGGACTGACAATTTGCAAACAAGTTACAGAAAATACAAAAAGAATAAAATCTTAGAAAAAGAATCAATATTTTTGAAGTGAAAAACATGCCAAATCAAAAAACGGTATACATACTTTTGACATAGTGCACTAGTTCCTCTTCTCAGGACGGTTTCTGCTGTCATGAGAGGTAACTTGCTTGCAGTAGTGGCACATCCGTGCATGCATTTGCTGCTCAACTGCTTTCTCAACTCCTGTCTTCATTCTCTTGGCTCTTCCTTTGTGACCGAAACTGGAGGGGGTTGTATTTCAACTATATCTGGCACCGTACACCCAAAATATATCTGAAGATCTGTAGATGCATTACTCATGGAACCACCACCAACCACTTCTTCAAGCTTCTGTTGAATTGATTCGGCTGCATTTATCACATATTGTAACTTATCTACATCCCGCCCTGCCAAATCCATGCACTTATACAACCGTGACCAGGCATCAGAAATCATCCTATTTTGCTGCCCCACTTGTGCATAGCTTGTGGACACAATTGTGTCAAGCTCAAAGATAGGTTACTTGGCCACTAGTTTTGTAACATTCGGGATTTTTATTCCGTTCGTGAAGCCGATTTTGCTATTAATATTGTTTTAAAATCGTATTTGGTTATTTCGATAAATTGAAACACTATTGATGTAGCATGCTTGAGTGTTGATTTTATTGAAGAGAATGTGATTACTATCCTTTTATTATTGGCACCACATTGAGCAGATTCCCGAATACGATTAGAATGTTGAACCTTGGGAATAATCCTCCAATTCATTGAAACGAACCTTAATATAATCAAAAGACGAATAATCGGCTGACGATTATATTAATGGTTACAGCTTAAGACTTGGAGGTAGGAAAATTGGATTTATACTACAGTGGGTCGGTGTTACTATTGGTTAACAGCATAAACCCCAAAAAAAAAAAAAAAAAAAATTTTAGCGGCCGAAGCCCCTTCTCTGCGAAGGAGGAGAACAGCATCGCGAACGGGGGGTTCCCGACCCTGTCACACACACACCAGAGAAAGAGGGAGAGGGAGGGGGAACGAGCACCGGCAGGGCTGCCGGCGACGGGCGGCCGACCCGGCCAAGACCACCCCGCTCGACCCCCGAGTCCGCGAGAGAGGCCGACGGTGGCAGAGGGTGGTCGCGGGTGAGGGTAAGTAACCTAGACCCTCACGCGACCGCCATAGCAAGGCCGGCCTCGCCGGACGCCGGCGACACGGCAGTGAGACGGTCAGAGGGTGGCGACCAGCAGTGGGAAGCAAAGGGACGAACCGAGCCCGCATCGAGCCACCCAAACCGAACCCTAAACGGGTCCTTTAGCTTGGATTCGAGGTGAGGTTCCTCTTCCTCCTAGTTATCTTCAAATTCGATGCAAGTTTATCGATTATAGTTTATTCGGGTTGAATTGGAACTGATAATTTATGCCTAGTGTACATATTGAGCTCATTGAACGAGTTATCCATTATATATATCGTATATCGATTATGTGAAATGCATTCGATTGTATATATGTAGTTATCAAATTATAATTGGTCATATGAGAACTATTCGATTTTACAACGACTCATTGATTTAGTAAGTTAACTGTGTTTAGCGTCGATTTGAATCAAGGAATGTAAATCATGCTTGATATGTTAATTCGAAGTTAGGTTAACGTGTTCAGTATCGATTCAAGTTAATTAGCTCATGCATGAAAAGGAATGAAAAACGAAGTTAGTTTAACGTGTTTAGCGCCGATTCAAGTTACTTAAAAGATCAAGAGCGAAGTCATTTTTAACATGTATCGCTTCCACTCAAGTTAATTAACCAATGCATGCAAATGAGCTAGTTTCGAGGTTAATGAAATGTGTTTAGCTTCGAATCAAGTAGATTAGCTAATGCATGTTAAAGGAATTCATTTCAAAGTTATTTAAACGTGTTTAGGCTCCATTCGAGCTAAACTAGCTGCTGTATGTACACGAATGAAATGCGAAGCTATTAAAATATATTTAGTTTTCATTCGAACCTCTTTTTAGTACATTCATGCTTAGGAAAGTTACTTCGAAATGCATTGTATATGTTTAGAATCAAATGATGTTTGATTTACTGAATGAAGTGTTGTCGTTTATGGACACATGTGGCTATATGTACGCTTATTGTAACGCACCACTGAATGGTGCTGTTTGCTCAGGTAAGGGCAGTTCAGTGACCAGTTATAGTTTATCGATCACATGAAGTGTTAATTATTAATCATAGCAAGCAAGTTATTAATTCTCAATTGTTATGGTTAGCGAATATAGAAGTGTTTATATGATTGCTTCTCAATTGTTATGGTTAGCGAATATAGAAGTGTTTATATGATTGCTATCATTTAAATGCATAGGAATGTTTATAATTCAAATAGAGGAGATTGTGTAGTAAATTGAAGAGAAGCTTATTGAATCTATACATATATGGGTTGTATTGACTAATTAGAAACGACGAGGGTATGGATGTCCATGGTGAATTAAATGATTGAAGCCTGGAATCGTATAGAGTGCAAAGTGAGTGTGGGAAATTACTTTATCTATTGAATTAACGTGCTATGTGAGCCTCCCACTTGAGTTTCATTGTCCTACCAGCAGACAGGCACCAAAAGTTCAGTGTTTCATAGCTCTGCCAGCAGGCAGGCACCAAAAGCTCAGTGTTGTTTCATAGCTCTGCCATTAAGCAGAAGCTTCAAAACTCAGTGTTTCCTAGTTCTGCTGGTAGACAGGAGACTCAAGTCCATTGAGTTATACCTCTAACAATAAATAGAAAGTTTAACATCCACATATCCTATAGCTCTGCCCATAGGCAGTAGAATCAAAACCATACATTGCAAAACCTCATCAATTAGTAGCGACCCAAGGGCAAACGAGAGAGAATCTCAAAGACCAAGTACGTACATTGCCTATGTTCTTCGAAAACTCACATATCTCTCAGCAATGGAAAATTTAGACAAGATTCATTTAATGAATCGATTTCCCAATGTTTTGTCGCATAAACAAGTGGCCCCGCTCATTTATCATTAGGGCTTATGCCCATCAATTATCAAGGCTTATGCCGACCAGTATACCCGCGCGCGGCGTCAATTCAAGTTACTCATGTACTCATCAATTATCAAGGCTTATGCCGACCAATATACCCGCGCGCGGCATCAGTTCAAGATGTACATCGACCAAGGGGTTCACTTTCAGAAAATAAAAACAGCAAATCAATTTCAATTCTTCATTCTTTCTCTCCTGATTGCAAAACAAAATGTTGGGATGCGGCCGGCCCAACTAATTTCACATAAAACTTATTTTACGGCATGGGAATGTACGTATTGAGCGTCGACTCACCATTCCAATGTTTTATGTTTTCTGTTTAAGGAATGGGGAGAATTGAATAGTCATCCTCCTACGACACCAGAAAATAGCAAAGTAAGGGACGTTAAACAATAATAAATGCATCATTTCTTTACTGCTAACACTCTCTTAATATGCAGCTTCAATGAAGTTTCATGATTGTATACGACATACGTTATATGATCAGGAATAAGCTGTAACGCACTGAGCATTACGTATTAAGCTTTAGCTATTGTTGAGTAACATACAACGTTTGCACAACAGAAATCCCAGCAGGTAGTGCTTAGGGGTTAAATCCCTTTCTTTTCATTGAGTTTATAAGTTCATATGAATTTCTTTTGGTAAGTTTAGGGCACGGCTGTTCTAAGGTGAACTCTTCAAAAGGAGAACTAACGAACGACGGTCGTAAGTTATTATTGTATTGAAAACATTATGTTAGGGGGTTATCCACCGCATGTTTATTGCTCACTTTCATCTGTTATTGTGCCCCCAGGTTTCTGAATTAGCCAGTAAAGGTCTGGCTAAGTAAGCCGAAATGGAGTTATTGCTGTCCTAGGAATCAAGCAACGTGCCTGCATGTGAGCTGCGAAGTGTAGTGTAATATAACTGTTCATTTCTATGTAATTTAAGTCCTCGTGTGCATGCGTTGCATATCATGTCGAGTAGCTCAGTGTGGTTGTTTATAATTGGAATGTAACCCCAATCCCCCGGACGTGTGGTCCGTAGAGTCGTACTGTCATCTAGTATTGAACTGTGCTGGTTGATATGCTCCGGGCGGGTGGCCCGTAGAGCCATGAACTCCGGCGGGTAGCCGTTGAGTTGATTTTATTATTGCGTTGAATTGCAGGGAATTCAATGTAAGGCTTTAAGCCTGGGAAATGGTCAGTTTTTAGGGGAGACTCTGTCCGTTTCGTCCCAGGATTTAAAGATAAGCGCTAAACACTCCTGGCCTTAGGGCTGGGGGCGTTACACATATTGCAAGCCTTGTCCTTTGGACGGCGGTAACACCCCAATCATTGAGTTTAGTAGTTATAATTGAGGGATTTATGAAGAAGAACACAAACAGTGACATAGGTTTAATTGGGGGTGTTACAGATTTGGTATCAGAGCAAGGGTCCTGCGACCATAGGCCGCGAGCTAGGTCTTGCATTGCATATAGTCATTTAATAATGTGTTCGTGATGAGGTGCTACATGTGCTTTTGTGTGCAAATGTGCTTTCGGTATGAAAGTCGATGTGTCTAGTTGGCTATGTGTGGCTTGGGCAAGCTGAACGATTGAAAGAATGAGTCTTTAGCGATTCAAGGCACAGGTTTGAGTTCCAAGTTCATTCTCGTCTCTAAGGTACGGTTAAACCTCACTGTTGCGTCTAACGACATGCAATTGTATTACAATGATGTTCGAGTCAATTTCTATGAGCATAAGCCTCTGGGGGTGCCTACATGCTTTAGATGCTTACATGCTAAGATGCACATATTGCTGGATGTGTTAACGGCCAGTTATAAGTAAATCATGATTATTTCCCTAGACTGCAAGTTCCTTGGGACAATACCCTCTTATGTCACGTACATGTTAGCATGCTTTCCAGTCGTGTGGCTTATATGTCAAGGGAACTAAGCAAGCGCTTTGTATGCGTGCGTGCCAGTGTGAGTGTTAATGACACTTGGATATGGCCTTAACTTGGATTGTTATGTGTATAGGGAGGCATTACTAATAATAGGCATGGAACGCTACTCACATGATCGGCATAATAGAGTGCTGGCCATATCGACCCTGATATACCTAGAAGAGAGATAAAAGAGAGAATCTGACAGACTTTGGAATTGTTATGCTACATGTATCTCCTCGCTGCTCTCTGAGGCAAAGGTTTATGCTTTTTCAACACTGTTTATGCACCAACACCAAGTGTAGAAGCTAGCATGACTCATAGGAAAGGGGTAGAACCTTTCCATCCGTACTAAGCATGCCTTGGCCCTTTATGGTCACCTTACGTGACCAACGCACTGCAACACTTCGACCTTTGTTTATAAGACCATTGATGTCATTATCCTTATTTCTCTTACTCGGAATTTCGAGGACGAAATTCTTTTAAGGGGGGAAGGCTGTAACATTCGGGATTTTTATTCCCTTCGTGAAGCCGATTTTGCTATTAATATTGTTTTAAAATCGTATTTGGTTATTTCGATAAATTGAAACACTATTGATGTAGCATGCTTGAGTGTTGATTTTATTGAAGAGAATGTGATTACTATCCTTTTATTATTGGCACCACATTGAGCAGATTCCCGAATACGACTAGAATGTTGAACCTTGGGAATAATCCTCCAATTCATTGAAACGAACCTTAATATAATCAAAAGACGAATAATCGGCTGACGATTATATTAATGGTTACAGCTTACGACTTGGAGGTCGGAAAATTGGATTTATGCTACAGTGGGTCGGTGTTACTATTGGTTAACAGCATAAACCCACAAAAAAAAAAAAAATTTTAAAGGGGCCGAAGCCCCTTCTCTGCGAAGGAGGAGAACAGCATCGCGAAGGGGGGGTTCCCGACCCTGTCACACACACACCAGAGAAAGAGGGAGAGGGAGGGGGGACGAGCACCGGCAGGGCTGCCGGCGAGGGGCGGCCGACCCGGCCAAGACCACCCCGGTCGACCCCCGAGTCCGCGGGAGAGGCCGACGGTGGCAGAGGGTGGTCGCGGGTGAGGGTCAGTAACCTAGACCCTCACGCGACGCCATAGCAAGGCCGGCCTCGCCGGACGCCGGCGACACGGCAGTGAGACGGTCAGAGGGTGGCGACCAGCAGTGGGAAGCAAAGGGACGAACCGAGCCCGCATCGAGCCACCCAAACCGAACCCTAAACGGGTCCTTTAGCTTGGATTCGAGGTGAGGTTCCTCTTCCTCCTAGTTATCTTCAAATTCGATGCAAGTTTATCGATTATAGTTTATTCGGGTTGAATTGGAACTGATAATTTATGCCTAGTGTACATATTGAGCTCATTGAACAAGTTATCCATTATATATATCGTATATCGATTATGTGAAATGCATTCGATTGTATATATATAGTTATCAAATTATAATTGGTCATATGAGAACTATTCGATTTTACAACGACTCATTGATTTAGTAAGTTAACTGTGTTTAGCGTCGATTTGAATCAAGGAATGTAAATCATGCTTGATATGTTAATTCGAAGTTAGGTTAACGTGTTCAGTATCGATTCAAGTTAATTAGCTCATGCATGAAAAAGAATGAAAAACGAAGTTAGTTTAACGTGTTTAGCGCCGATTCAAGTTACTTAAAAGATCAAGAGCGAAGTCATTTTTAACATGTATCGCTTCCACTCAAGTTAATTAACCAATGCATGCAAATGAGCTAGTTTCGAGGTTAATGAAATGTGTTTAGCTTCGAATCAAGTAGATTAGCTAATGCATGTTAAAGGAATTCATTTCAAAGTTATTTAAACGTGTTTAGGCTCCATTCGAGCTAAACTAGCTGCTGCATGTACACGAATGAAATGCGAAGCTATTAAAATATATTTAGTTTTCATTCGAACCTCTTTTTAGTACATTCATGCTTAGGAAAGTTACTTCGAAATGCATTGTATATGTTTAGAATCAAATGATGTTTGATTTACTGAATGAAGTGTTGTCGTTTATGGACACATGTGGCTATATGTACGCTTATTGTAACGCACCACTGAATGGTGCTGTTTGCTCAGGTAAGGGCAGTTCAGTGACCAGTTATAGTTTATCGATCACATGAAGTGTTAATTATTAATCATAGCAAGCAAGTTATTGATTCTCAATTGTTATGGTTAGCGAATATAGAAGTGTTTATATGATTGCTTCTCAATTGTTATGGTTAGCGAATATAGAAGTGTTTATATGATTGCTATCATTTAAATGCATAGGAATGTTTATAATTCAAATAGAGGAGATTGTGTAGTAAATTGAACAGAAGCTTATTGAATCTATACATATATGGGTTGTATTGACTAATTAGAAACGACGAGGGTATGGATGTCCATGATGAATTAAATGATTGAAGCCTGGAATCGTATAGAGTGCAAAGTGAGTGTGGGAAATTACTTTATCTATTGAATTAACGTGCTATGTGAGCCTCCCACTTGAGTTTCATTGTCCTACCAGCAGACAGGCACCAAAAGTTCAGTGTTTCATAGCTCTGCCAGCAGGCAGGCACCAAAAGCTCAGTGTTGTTTCATAGCTCTGCCATTAAGCAGAAGCTTCAAAACTCAGTGTTTCCTAGTTCTGCTGGTAGACAGGAGACTCAAGTCCATTGAGTTATACCTCTAACAATAAATAGAAAGTTTAACATCCACATATCCTATAGCTCTGCCCATAGGCAGTAGAATCAAAACCATACATTGCAAAACCTCATCAATTAGTAGCGACCCAAGGGCAAACGAGAGAGAATCTCAAAGACCAAGTACGTACATTGCCTATGTTCTTCGAAAACTCACATATCTCTCAGCAATGGAAAATTTAGACAAGATTCATTTAATGAATCGATTTCCCAATGTTTTGTCGCATAAACAAGTGGCCCCGCTCATTTATCATTAGGGCTTATGCCCATCAATTATCAAGGCTTATGCCGACCAGTATACCCGCGCGCGGCGTCAATTCAAGTTACTCATGTACTCATCAATTATCAAGGCTTATGCCGACCAATATACCCGCGCGCGGCATCAGTTCAAGATGTACATCGACCAAGGGGTTCACTTTCAGAAAATAAAAACAGCAAATCAATTTCAATTCTCCATTCTTTCTCTCCTGATTGCAAAACAAAATGTTGGGATGCGGCCGGCCCAACTAATTTCACATAAAACTTATTTTACGGCATGGGAATGTACGTATTGAGCGTCGACTCACCATTCCAATGTTTTATGTTTTCTGTTTAAGGAATGGGGAGAATTGAATAGTCATCCTCCTACGACACCAGAAAATAGCAAAGTAAGGGATGTTAAACAATAATAAATGCATCATTTCTTTACTGCTAACACTCTCTTAATATGCAGCTTCAATGAAGTTTCATGATTGTATACGACATACGTTATATGATCAGGAATAAGCTGTAACGCACTGAGCATTACGTATTAAGCTTTAGCTATTGTTGAGTAACATATAACGTTTGCACAACAGAAATCCCAGCAGGTAGTGCTTAGGGGTTAAATCCCTTTCTTTTCATTGAATTTATGAGTTCATATGAATTTCTTTTGGTAAGTTTAGGGCACGGCTGTTCTAAGGTGAACTCTTCAAAAGGAGAACTAACGAACGACGGTCGTAAGTTATTATTGTATTGAAAACATTATGTTAGGGGGTTATCCACCGCATGTTTATTGCTCACTTTCATCTGTTATTGTGCCCCCAGGTTTCTGAATTAGCCAGTAAAGGTCTGGCTAAGTAAGACGAAATGGAGTTATTGCTGTCCTAGGAATCAAGCAACGTGCCTGCATGTGAGCTGCGAAGTGTAGTGTAATATAACTGTTCATTTCTATGTAATTTAAGTCCTCGTGTGCATGCGTTGCATATCATGTCGAGTAGCTCAGTGTGGTTGTTTATAATTGGAATGTAACCCCAATACCCCGGACGTGTGGTCTATGGAGTCGTACCATCATCTAGTATTGAACTGTGCTGGTTGATATGCTCCGGGCGGGTGGCCGTAGAGCCATGAACTCCGGCGGGTAGCCGTTGAGTTGATTTTATTATTGCGTTGAATTGCAGGGAATTCAATGTAAGGCTTTAAGCCTGGAAAATGGTCAGTTTTTAGGGGAGACTCTGTCCGTTTCGTTCCAGGATTTAAAGATAAGCGCTAAACACTCCTGGCCTTAGGGCTGGGGGCGTTACACATATTGCAAGCCTTGTCCTTTGGACGGCGGTAATACCCCAATCATTGAGTTTAGTAGTTATAATTGAGGGATTTATGAAGAAGAACACAAACAGTGACATAGGTTTAATTGGGGGTGTTACAGATTTGGTATCAGAGCAAGGGTCTTGCGACCATAGGCCGCGAGCTAGGTCTTGCATTGCATATAGTCATCTAATAATGTGTTCGTGATGAGGTGCTACATGTGCTTTTGTGTGCAAATGTGCTTTCGGTATAAAAGTCGATGTGTCTAGTTGGCTATGTGTGGCTTGGGCAAGCTGAACGATTGAAAGAATGAGTCTTTAGCGATTCAAGGCACAGGTTTGAGTTCCAAGTTCATTCTCGTCTCTAAGGTACGGTTAAACCTCACTGTTGCGTCTAACGACATGCATTTGTATTACAATGATGTTCGAGTCAATTTTTATGAGCATTAGCCTCTGGGGGTGCCTACATGCTTTAGATGCTTACATGCTAAGATGCATATGTTGCTGGATGTGTTAACGGCCAGTTATAAGTAAATCATGATTATTTCCCTAGACTGCAAGTTCCTTGGGACAATACCCTCTTATGTCACGTACATGTTAGCATGTTTTCCAATCGTGTGGCTTATATGTCAAGGGAACTAAGCAAGCGCTTTGTATGCGTGCGTGCCAGTGTGAGTGTTAATGACACTTGGATATGGCCTTAACTTGGATTGTTATGTGTATAGGGAGGCATTACTAATCTTCATTTGAATAATAGGCATGGAACGCTACTCACATGATCGGCATAATAGCGTGCTGGCTATATCAACCCTGACATACCTAGAAGGGAGATTGTTATGCTACATGTATCACCTCGCTGCTATCTGAGGCAAAGATTTACGCCTTTTCAACACTGTTTATGCACCAACACCAAGTGTAGAAGCTAGCATGACTCCTAAGAAAGGGGTAGAACCCTTCCATTCGTACTCAGAGTGCCTTGGCCTTTATGGTCACCTTACGTGACCAACGCACTGCAACACTTCGACCTTTGTTTATAAGACCATTGATGTCATTATCCTTATTTCTATTACTCGGAATTTCGAGGACGAAATTCTTTTAAGGGGGGAAGGCTGTAACATTCGGGATTTTTATTCCCTTCGTGAAGCCGATTTTGCTATTAATATTGTTTTAAAATCGTATTTGGTTATTTCGATAAATTGAAACACTATTGATGTAGCATGCTTGAGTGTTGATTTTATTGAAGAGAATGTGATTACTATCCTTTTATTATTGGCACCACATTGAGCAGATTCCCGAATACGACTAGAATGTTGAACCTTGGGAATAATCCTCCAATTCATTGAAACGAACCTTAATATAATCAAAAGACGAATAATCGGCTGATGATTATATTAATGGTTACAGCTTAAGACTTGGAGGTCGGAAAATTGGATTTATGGTACAGTGGGTCGGTGTTACTATTGGTTAACAGCATAAACCCCAAAAAAAAATAAAATAAAATAAAAATTTAAAGGGGCCGAAGCCCCTTCTCTGCGAAGGAGGAGAACAGCATCGCGAAGGGGGGGTTCCCGACCCTGTCACACACACACCAGAGAAAGAGGGAGAGGGAGGGGGGACGAGCACCGGCAGGGCTGCCGGCAAGGGGCGGCCGACCCGGCCAAGACCACCCCGGTCGACCCCCGAGTCCGCGGGAGAGGCCGACGGTGGCAGAGGGTGGTCGCGGGTGAGGGTCAGTAACCTAGACCCTCACGCGACTGCCATAGCAAGGCCGGCCTCGCCGGACGCCGGCGACACGGCAGTGAGACGGTCAGAGGGTGGCGACCAGCAGTGGGAAGCAAAGGGACGAACCGAGCCCGCATCGAGCCACCCAAACCGAACCCTAAACGGGTCCTTTAGCTTGGATTCGAGGTGAGGTTCCTCTTCCTCCTAGTTATCTTCAAATTCGATGCAAGTTTATCGATTATAGTTTATTCGGGTTGAATTGGAACTGATAATTTATGCCTAGTGTACATATTGAGCTCATTGAACAAGTTATCCATTATATATATCGTATATCGATTATGTGAAATGCATTCGATTGTATATATATAGTTATCAAATTATAATTGGTCATATGAGAACTATTCGATTTTATAACGACTCATTGATTTAGTAAGTTAACTGTGTTTAGCGTCGATTTGAATCAAGGAATGTAAATCATGCTTGATATGTTAATTCGAAGTTAGGTTAACGTGTTCAGTATCGATTCAAGTTAATTAGCTCATGCATGAAAAAGAATGAAAAACGAAGTTAGTTTAACGTGTTTAGCGCCGATTCAAGTTACTTGAAAGATCAAGAGCGAAGTCATTTTTAACATGTATCGCTTCCACTCAAGTTAATTAACCAATGCATGCAAATGAGCTAGCTTCGAGGTTAATGAAATGTGTTTAGCTTCGAATCAAGTAGATTAGCTAATGCATGTTAAAGGAATTCATTTCAAAGTTATTTAAACGTGTTTAGGCTCCATTCGAGCTAAACTAGCTGCTGCATGTACACGAATGAAATGCGAAGCTATTAAAATATATTTAGTTTTCATTCGAACCTCTTTTTAGTACATTCATGCTTAGGAAAGTTACTTCGAAATGCATTGTATATGTTTAGAATCAAATGATGTTTGATTTACTGAATGAAGTGTTGTCGTTTATGGACACATGTGGCTATATGTACGCTTATTGTAACGCACCACTGAATGGTGCTGTTTGTTAGGTAAGGGCAGTTCAGTGACCAGTTATAGTTTATCGATCATATGAAGTGTTAATTATTAATCATAGCAAGCAAGTTATTGATTCTCAATTGTTATGGTTAGCGAATATAGAAGTGTTTATATGATTGCTTCTCAATTGTTATGGTTAGCGAATATAGAAGTGTTTATATGATTGCTTCTCAATTGTTATGGTTAGCGAATATAGAACTGTTTATATGATTGCTAGCATTTAAATGCATAGGAATGTTTATAATTCAAATAGAGGAATTGTGAAGTAAACTGAACAGAAGCTTATTGAATCTATACATATATGGTTTATATTGACTAGTTAGAAATGATGAGGGTATGGATGTCAATGATGAATTGCGAAGTGAGTGTGGGAATTGCTTTATCTATTGAATTAACGTGCTATGTGAGCCTCCCACTTGAGTTTCATTGTCCTACCAGCAGACAGGCATCAAAAGTTCAGTGTTTCATAGCTCTGCCAGCAGGCAGGCACCAAAAGCTCAGTGTTGTTTCATAGCTCTGTCATTAAGCAGAAGCTTCAAAACTCAGTGTTTCCTAGTTCTGCTGGTAGACAGGAGACTCAAGTCCATTGAGTTATACCTCTAACAATAAATAGAAAGTTTAACATCCACATATCCTATAGCTCTGCCCATAGGCAGTAGAATCAAAACCATACATTGCAAAACCTCATCAATTAGTAGTGACCCAAGGGCAAACGAGAGAGAATCTCAAAGACCAAGTACGTACATTGCCTATGTTCTTCGAAAACTCACATATCTCTCAGCAATGGAAAATTTAGACAAGATTTATTTAATGAATCGATTTCCCAATGTTTTGTCGCATAAACAAGTGGCCCCGCTCATTTATCATTAGGGCTTATGCCCATCAATTATCAAGGCTTATGCCGACCAGTATACCCGCGCGCGACGTCAATTCAAGTTACTCATGTACTCATCAATTATCAAGGCTTATGCCGACCAATATACCCGCGCGCGGCATCAGTTCAAGATGTACATCGACCAAGGGGTTCACTTTCAGAAAATAAAAACAGCAAAGCAATTTCAATTCTTCATTCTTTCTCTCCTGATTGCAAAACAAAATGTTGGGATGCGGCCGGCCCAACTAATTTCACATAAAACTTATTTTACGGCATGGGAATGTACGTATTGAGCGTCGACTCACCATTCCAATGTTTTATGTTTTCTGTTTAAGGAATGGGGAGAATTGAATAGTCATCCTCCTACGACACCAGAAAATAGCAAAGCAATGGACGTTAAATAATAGTAGATGCATCATGTCTTTACTGCTAACACTCTCTTAATATGCAGCTTCAATGAAGTTTCATGATTGTATACGACATACATTATATGATCAGGAATAAGCTGTAACGCACTGAGCATTACGTATTAAATTTTAGCTATTGTCGAGTAACATACAAGGTTTGCACAACAGAAATCCCAGCCAGTGGTGCTTAGGGGTTAAACCCCTTTCTTTTCATTGAGTTTATGAGTTCATATGAATTTCTTTTGGTAAGTTTAGGGTACGGCTGTTCTAAGGTGAACTCTTCAAAAAGGAGAACTGACAAACGACGGTCGTAAGTTATTATTATATTGAAAACATTATGTTAGGGGGGTTATCCACCGCATGTTTATTGCTCACTTTCATCTGTTATTGTGCCCCCAGGTTTCTGAATTAGCCAGTAAAGGTCGGCCCAAGTAAGCCGAAATGGAGTTATTGTTGTCCTAGGAATCAAGCAACGTGCCTGTATGTGAGCTGCGAAGTGTAGTCTAATATAACTGTTCATTTCTATGTAATTTAAGTCCTCATGTGCATGTGTTGCATATCATGTCGAGTAGCTCGGTGTGGTTGTTTATAATTGGGATGTAACCCCAATACCCCGGACGTGTGGTCCGTAGAGTCGTACCATCATCTAGTATTGAACTGTGCTGGTTGATATGCTCCGGGCGGGTGGCCCGTAGAGCCATGAACTCCGGCGGGTAGCCGTTGAGTTGATTTTATTATTGCGTTGAATTGCAGGGAATTCAATGTAAGGCTTTAAGCCTGGGAAATGGTCAGTTTTTAGGGGAAACTCTGTCCGTTTCGTCCCAGGATTTAAAGATAAGCGCTAAACACTCCTGGCCTTAGGGCTGGGGGCGTTACACATATTGCAAGCCTTGTCCTTTGGACGGCGGTAACACCCCAATCATTGAGTTTAGTAGTTATAATTGAGGGATTTATGAAGAAGAACACAAACAGTGATATAGGTTTAATTGGGGGTGTTACAAGTTTCGTCCATCTATCAACTTTAAAGCATGCAGGAATCTCTTTTAATGACTTCAACACAAGAAAATATGAGCACAAAGAATCCCTTCAGATTGAAAGAAGCAGCATGTGCATGTAGGATCCTGGGATTCCTTGTTATACACAAGATATCCATATCTCTGATGCCTTTTATCCTCTACTTTGTAAGTGCTGTCACCCTCTACAGTGCTGATGCTTAGTATGTCACAATTAAATAATGCATCACATAACTGGTCACGAAATATGTAGAAGTTAGTATGTGTGTACATGACCCTCCCATGTTTTTCTTTGTCCAAAGGCGTCTTCAACTCAGGTAGGGAGATTAAGGATGCATTTTCAGCCTTGCTTTCTCGATACCGCTGAGACTCAAGGGCATGCACAAACCTAACACAAAACTCCACCAAACTCAATATTGGAGTTGTCAAGTTCCCAAACATAGCATTTTGACTCTCAGAACCCGACGTAGTCCTCATAATGCCCCCTAAGAAATCCTCCTGGAAATAAACTTGTACCCAATCCTCTCGAATGTCATATATATGTTTCAACCAATCATTACTGCCCAAGTTGAAATCGACTAGCATGTCTGCCCACTTTGCTTCAAACTCCTCTGGGGTATCAGATGCCCAAACACATATCTTGATTCGCTCTAGGAAATCTTCACAACCATTCAATAAGTGACCCACTTTCTCGGGCAACTTTCTCATAATATGCCACATACAGACATAGAGAGTACCCCTTGCCTGATTGCTGGATCCTGATAAGTAATTATGGCTTTTGGCTTGTTTCCCCCCATTGCATCAATGAAACACAGGAATAACCACTTGAAAGACTCCACCTTTTCATCTCGTATCAACCCCGCACCAAAGCAAGTGAGTTGGCGATGATGGTTGATACCTGCAAACGGAGCAAACACTATGCCATACCTATTAGTCTTATGCTTTGCGTCGAAAGATAACAAGTCCCCAAACAACGCATAGGACCTCCTACACAAGGAATCAGACCAGAAGACATTCTTGAGCCTATTCTCCTCATCAAGCTCACGAGCATAATAAAAGCGAGGATCAACTTCTTTTCTTTTCTTTAAGATGTCTACAAACATATGCGCATCTGAATCTTTTATCATTGCCTTTAAATCCCTCTTGTAGTTCTTGAAATCTTACTGGTCACATCCCACATATTCATAACCCCCAACTTGCTCTTTTAGGAGATGATAAACCTTCGAAGCCCCAACATTTGCTCTTTCATATTTACAAATGAAGTCCTTGTGAATAGAACTGATGTTCCTAGAAGATCGTAGGAACTGTCTTCGGCTTGAGGTGACTAGAGGATGCACATGGCCAGCATGAAAAGTACACACTTCAAACTGACCATCATTCATATAGCTCACAACCATACGTGCATTGCATCCTTCTCTAGTCTCAACCCTTCTCCGTTTAAACCTTCTTTCCTCAACATTCTCTCTTGCTCTAGATATTGCATTAGCTAAGGCAATTGCACTTTGGGGTGGACTTTTACGAGGCTCCCTATACCCTTGTTTTGAAAAAACAAAGACCTTCCAAATCTTCCCTGACTTATTCTTTGTGGTGGAAGACTTCCGAACACTAAACCCCACACAATTGGCATATCTCTTGTAAAATGCTAGAGCGCCCTCAATGTTTTTAAACCTCATTTTCAACTTAGGTATAAAGGACGCTTCCTCACAAACTGGAACCCACTCCCCTCCAGCATCAGTGGATGAATTGGTCAGCATCGGTGTCAAATCATTTGAATCTATTTTTTATCCTTAAAAAAAAAACAAAACAATCAATATCACTGGACATGCAATGGCACACATCATTACAACTAAGTAAAACAGCAAACGAAAAACATGATTTGTTGTATGAATACATCTTGAAATTACAACATTTTAGCATTAATTCACCACAGTTCACCATATATTCCATCCCATATGGAACCACATAACGGAATCACTACGAACACTTATCAATAAGTATCTTGCCTAAATACGTGTTCTATTAATACAAAAAGTTAATCGACAGTCTTGTGATTTTCATGGACAATATATCATAATACAATTAACCAATGTTGGAATCAATTAAATATATAAATAACATACAAATAGCAATCAATAACACCACATACTTCCCAAAATGACAACAAGCAAGTTGAAACCAAAAAAGAAATAATGTATAGGTGACATTACAAGATCTTCTTGTGCTCTCTACCGCATAACGATCACTTTGCAAGTGATCAGGCTGTTGGGAATGTTGCTTTTTGTCACTAATACTTTGATCACCAACATTGCCACCGATGGAAATAGTTTGTGAAGTGGACATCTCACTACAGGAATGGTATCAAATGTATTACCATCAACAAAATAAAAATGGACATAAAACGAAAACCTCAACTCTAAAATTTACCAATGCAACTGCAAATGTTCACCAAAGTAATTTATATAGTGCACCTATCAATTTTAAATTCTGCCGTGTGAAAAGCATATAAACAAATTCCACTATGTACCAATATCTTAAAAGATAAACGAAAGACACCGAAAATCATTCGAATAAGACTCTCAATCTTCATCACCAAATATGTACAAGCAGAAATAAATTTCAAGAAATAGAAAATGACTGTGAACTAAACTAGGAAAGCCACTGAAAGACAAGCTACTGAAGTCAATAGCAAGACCATCTTGAAGGACATCTGGAAGAAAAGAACTCACCTTATCAAGACTCTGAGTGGTCAAAACATAGAGTCTTCTGTTCCTGCTTCTTTGGCTTTACGTATGGCCTCCTGTAAATGCTCATATTAGCCAATATAACATGATAATATCAAATGGAAAACTTTAGTGATCACATTGTAAGAAGTATACAATCTCAGATCCGATCATCTTCAACATCAAATGTGACAGGCAGATCCTGCCTTCAAGAGCTTGGTTATAAAAGGATCCAACTGCGATTCTTGGCATTCAATAGATTGTTCAAGATTGACTTGACAAGTACCTTTATTACCTTATACTTGTTTTTCAAGTTTAGAAGCCAAGGGAACATATAATGGTGGTCTGGGTCTCGATTATTGGGTTTGTGTCTATATGATTTACCCAATAGAGATGCTCCTTCTGTCCGTTCCCCCCCTCTCTCTCTCTCTCATAAAATATAATTGGGCTTAAGGAGTAGATTTGTAGAATTCGCCACAAATAGCTTGATCCCCCCACCCTTACTTTTAAGAGTCCAAAGTTCATGCTAGTCCTCGCAGTCCTCATAAACAATAGTGATCCCATGGGAAAATATCTTAGCTTCCAACTCCTCTACTTCCTAACTATGTTCTCTGCACACTATGTTCTCTCTCACAAAATATATCCATAGTTTGACCATTTCATGTACTTTCGCTTGTTCAGTACCTGAACAAAGCCCATACGACCTCCCCCCCCAAAAAATGGGGAATGTGTAGCCTTATTTGCTTGGAATGGACTTGAAGTCAAATCATTAAACCGAAAAAGATAAAAATCAGCCAACCAGTTATCCCGTATGGAATTAAAAACCAACTACGGTCTCAAAAACCTTGACTGCTAGATAGATTAACATCATACAGCGTATAATGTAGAAAAAATCATCAGCTATATACATCAAAATGAATTTAGAAATCCCATAATACTAGCCAAAAGATAGACAACACAAAAGTAATCAACTCCATACATAAATCACCCCACCCAATACACAAACATCAGTAACACACTTTAGTCTCTATAAACAGAGATCCCATTAACTAACGAATAATATTAGGCTCCTCCAAGACCTACACAAATGTGATTCCACACTAATGGATGCTGTGCCTCAAGCACACAACTTCAAAAGAATCAAAGCATCCTTGAAAACAATCAAACCCACTACAAACAATCAAACTCAATTAATGGACTGAAAACAATCAAACCCGCTACAAACAACAATTGAAATTCGAAGAAGAAATCAAAAAACAAAGAGACAGAGCGTGAAAGAGATAGATCATGAAGAAGAAATTGAAGTTACTTGATGAGATTTGAAGAAGAAATCGGAGAACAAACAGACACGGCATGAAAAAGAAAAGAGGACAGAAGAAGAAATCGAAGTTACCAGACCGAAACTTCAGCAAAGAAGGTCACGTGAGAGAACTGGGAATCTGCCTTTTTAATTTGCGCCATTAAATCTGGACCGTTGGATGTCGATGAACGATCCAGATCGTCTCTTCTCATTCTGCTCATAGGAAGCCTCTTCTCACCCAATCCACACCCTATATATATATATATATATATATATATATATATATATATATATATATATATATCTATATCTATATCTATATATATATATATATATATATATATATATATATATATATATATATATATATATATATATATATATATATATATATATATATATATATACATAGATATATATATATATATATATATATATATATATATATATATATATATATATATATATATATATATATATATATATATAGATATGTGTGTATATATATATATATATATATATATATATATATATATATATATATATATATGTATGTGCGTGTATATATATATATATATATATATATATATATATATATATATATATATATATATAGCCGGATGCGTTGCGTTTTCTTAACTTTCTATTTAAATTTTGGGATGAAACGGATAAAGTTTCCCCTAAGAATTGAATATTTCCAGGCTAAAAGCCTTACAATAAGCCCCTGTAAATCAACGGAAGCGTAAAAACATTTAAAAGATCTTCAACGGCCACACATCGGAGTTCATAAGTCCGCGAGCCGCCCGCTCGGTGTACACTAAATAGAATAGTTCGTTAATATAGAAAAAATGAAAGATACAACTCTATGGTTCACACAATCGGAGTATTGGGGTTCACATCCCAAAACACAGCCAATTTCGAGTAGAGGCATCTAACCAATCAGATGGTTCGTTCACACGACCATGCAGAGCGACTCATAAACAATATGCATTATATGAGCTAGAAAACTTAGTTTACAACCATTACAAATTAGGAATACGTTATATTACATCGTCGACTCATGAAACTACTTCTATATGGCACACATAACTCTTTTTCAACCAGGGGTAAACTTCAACTCCGTATAAGTGGCTTGACTTTCACCTGTCACAAAGAAAACCTGGGAAAAGGGGAAAGAGTAGTGGGGTGAGCAACCACACGCACAGTGAGTGTCCCCTAGCCCCCTTAAAACCAAAGCCGTTGCAGGCAGTAATATCTTTACTGGTCACATATCACGTATCTATACTTTACTATCATATTAGGCATTCATAAAATTCTTATAGAAACATCGCTAACCATAAACTTCACTTTAAGCACTCAAACACATTTCTAGATCTCTAAATGACCAAACTTCTTTGCTAATAGGCAGTCAAACACTTAAACAAGTGACGAGGCTAAGCACAAAGACTTTCTTTTTCATAAACATAACTTCTTAGCATTCTATTCGAACTATGCATGAAACCCTATTCATATGACATGCACATAAGGTTATCTCTTTTCATAATCATACTCTTCTTGGCATTTCATTCATATGATATGCATAAGACACACACATTTCAAGTCCCTATCAAATCTTGTTCATAGGGTATGCATAAAATATGCTCATAAGACTTTCTTTTCATATTCGTATCTTACTTAGCATCTCATTCATAAGTTAAACTTAGAACATGCACATGTCATACACAGGAAGCTTTCTTTCTTTTTACTGAAAACACTTCATTTAGCCTCTTAAGGCTCATAAAAACTCTTCTCTTAGCCTGTTGAGGCTCATATTCTTTAAAAGAATCTCTTTCGTCTTGGTCTCATAATAACCCTTAGAAACTTTCTTTCTGAAATACTTAAAAAGGCGAAACGCCGACTGCTTTTCTTATTTAACAAGAAACTACTTTGGGCATAAGATCATCACAAAGTGCTGGTTGGCAAAGATCTACACTCAATAACAGTGAGATTAACTCATACTAAGCTCTTACTCCTGGGATGGCAACTAACTTTGAGCCTTAACCCTCATCAAGGTCTCTAGGGATTACTCCCTAGGCTAGGGATTCCCCCGTACAAGCAGGTTCACTCCCATCTATTGTCCTTAAGCACTTATTTTAGCCATTTAAACTGGTCATAACGACTAATAAGTTTGCTGCCTCTCACAGCAAAATCCTTTATCATGCAACTCACGCCTTTGTAAAACTCTTTAGGGATTCCCCCGTTCAAGCAGGTTCACTCCCAAAACTGTATTTATTTAGTCAAAATATGCCATTATGCACTAATATTTATTGCTACTATCATTTCAAAATATGAAATCCTTCTTTGAAAAACTCACCCTTATGCACATAATGTAACTTGAGGACATGGAAGGGAAGGGGGTCCACATATATCACATTCAAGCACTTCATAATCAATTCAGCACAATGAGCCACACATGGCCTCACAATCCACACGATTGGGGTTAATTCACAACCCAGGCTCCCTCCTTACAAGCACCGTACCACAAAGAACCTCGAACCACTCATAGTTCTACCTCAAACCATCCAACTACCATCTCGGTTTTCAATTCGATAATCATAGCATATTATCATAAAGGTCTTATGAAATAGCTATGTATGACTTACCAAGCAAGCAGCAACCGTCCAACAACTCGGTACCGCATATATAAGCATAAATATATATGTATATATTGCATTAACTTGAAATAAGAACTTAACTAACTAAAATAAACTCATAACGCATGAAACTTAGCCTACATTCATAACTTGCGAATAGAAGGTAAGCATACCAAGTTCATGTCATTTCAACGCATAACTAACCAACTAACATGCTATTTTCAAAGCATAATCATCCGACTAGTCATGCATTGGCTTAAAATGTTCTCAGGTCGTTTCAAAGGGTACTTTTAAGCATGAATTAGCTAGCTTAATATGCGTCGATTTAAAGAATGCTTGTCATTCAAGGGTTACTTATAAACATGAACTAATCAAATTAGCCTGCTTCGATCTTAGGTGATCTTGGTTCGTTTCAAACATTCATACATTGCAGTCAAGGGTAAACATGCTCACTTCGTCATTCAAATATTATTTCCAAAGTTGTTTCATAAGCATAGTTCAACTAAATAGGCAAGTATCGATTTGAAGCGTTCATTTATTGTTTCGAAGTTACATTTCAAGTCTAATTAAGCTATCTAAGCATAATACGATTCTAAACGTTCATTTATTACATCGAAGTCATTATTCGAATCTAAATAAGTCATTTAGACATAATACGAATCAAGCCGTTTGTTTATTACATCGAAGTTACTATTCTAACCTAATTGAGCCATTTAAGCATAATACGATTCACGGCATTCATTTATTATATCGAGTTACCATTCAAGTTAACCTTTCAGGTATACATTAACTGAAGTCACCTGAATCAGTTCTAAACATGCTTAACTCATTTCGAACTATATTTTCAGGCATGTAATGACTGAATTCACTTGAATCGAATCTAAACATCCATAGCTCATTTCAAACTAAACTTTTAGGCATGTATTAACTGAATATACTAAAATCAATTCTAAGTATTCGTATATTGTTTCGAAGCTACTTCTAAGCATGTATTACCCAAACTAACATACATCGATTCAAGGCCACTTTCGAGTATTAATCAACTAAACCAACATTTAATGATTCAAAGTCATTTTCAGGCATGAACTAACTAAACTTAGCATGCATCGCAACTTAAAGCTTAAAACGATTTCAAAACTACTAATACTTAGGAGGCGAGAAACACCCACCTCGACTCCAAGCTAATGAGCCGTCCTAGGGTTCGGTTTGGATGCATGCTACTCGGTTTTCCTACTATTACTGTTCCGTTCTGCCTCTTCCCTCGCTCGATCCTAGTCTCTGGCCATCTAGATCAGGACAGACTACCTCGGTGGTGGCCGTGGTGTGGTCACGGTGGTCAGGGCTTGACCCACGATGCTTCCTCACGCTTCCTATCTGCTTGTCGGCAACGAACGGCTGCCGTCATCCATCCCTTTGGCTCGCCTTCGCCGATGTCTCACTGCCGTGACCGCCTTGGTCGCGACCTCTCTCTCTCCTTTCGCCCCTCGGTCTCGCTTTGTGGTTTCTCTCTCCCCCGCTCGCTCTCTCTGTTTGGGCCGAGATCGGGGTGGTGGAGGGTTTCATGGTTGCCGCCGCGGCCTGTCGGCATCGCCTCCGGCCGCCACCCCCCTCCTTCGCCCCTCTCTCTTGTGCCGGGGTCGTGGGTCTGGATTGAGGCCCCCCCTGTCACGATGAAGATGAAAGAGAAAGGGGGCTTTGGCCCCTTTTTTGTTTCTTTTCTTTTTTTGTTGATTTGGTTAATAGCTCAGTCATCTAAAATCGCTAATCCAACCTCGCAACTCCAATTCTGAACCCAATCGCTACTACAATCGCTCATCGATTATTTGTTCCCAAGTACGTCAAGGTCCGATTTTCATAAACCTCAAAACTAATTCTAATGTTGACAACCTAATTGTATTCGGGAAACGACTAAATAAATTGAATAACGACTAAATTAAACTATCGATATAATTTAAGGGCATAAATAGCACGAATTAACTTTAAAATCAATAATAACAATAGTAATTCTTTCTAATAAAATTATCGTTTACATAAGCACATCGATAATAATTTAACTCGTAAAGTAAATAAAAATGCGAATTTTGTAACGTTAAAAGGTAATACAGTTAGCTTAATGGAAAACAACGAATGCGGGTCTTACACACACACACACACACACACACACACACACACACATATATATGTATATATATGTACGTATGTATGTATGTATGTATGTATGTATATGTATATATAATATATATAGCACATATATATATATATATATATATAGATTTTTAATATATATATATAATATATATATACATATGAATATATATATATATATATTTATTGTAAGACCCGCCTCCTTTATTTTTAAGTTAACCTGGCTGTTCTACGTTTTACGTCATAAATCGTATTTTTATTAACTATATGATTTATGTTATTATTGACGTTACCTATTTATAAATTATTGAATTAATGCTAACCCGAGTTTTTGAAATCGTTTTCGTTTTAATTAGTTGATTCCCGAAGTCTCGATTGAAATTTTAGTTGTGGGACGCTTCAACTCGAGTTTAGTCTAATCGCTAATGAGTTTGGGTCTGAAACCTAGATGAATTATGTTGTCTGAACCAAAAAAAAAAGAAGAAGTAAAAATGGAACAAAAGGGGAAGGGGGCCTGTTATCGGGTCAGGAGACCCCGAAACCCCCCCGACCATCTCACTCTCTCTCTCCCTAAACTCGCTCACTGTCTCTCACCGGGGCCACGGTCGCCGTCTGGCGTCACCGCCGACTGCCACCTGTCGCCGGCGAGATAAAGGGACGACCGGTCCCCTCAGCCCACGACAACCACCGCCAAAACTCCACAACCCATCACCCTCCACTTCTCACGGCCGAAAACCGACCCAAACCACACGTCTCCGGCCTGGAACCGGCCACCAACGTGCCAGAATCCGGTGACCCATACCTCACAACCTCCTCTATAAATTGGGAACCAAATTCAAGTCTGAATCACCCCAAAACACCTCCAATTCAGGGGCTAAGGACCGGGATTCTCAAGTTTACGGGCTAAGGTTCGGGTTCAATTGGTTGGGGTTGCAATCACTGCTATTTGAGTCCAAATTTAAGCGATTTCATGTAAGTGTTTCCCAGTGTCAGAGCCGCCTCTTTTATTTTTAAGAAAACCTGGGGAAAAAGGGCAAAGGAAATAGAGTGAGCCACCACATGCTCGATGAGTGTTCCTCCACTCCTTAAAACAAAACCTTTACAAGCAGTATTACTTATAATAATCACTTAACAAGCAGTTAGTAATACTATTGTTTGAGTTAAGCTACATGTCATAGGTCATAGACTCTTGGCTAGACATTCAAGCAAGATAGTATCTTAATTTCAAATAACAATGGCATATTAGGAACTCGCTCACATCATGTGTAATTCTAAGACATAGACAAATGATGTACTATCACTTTTGTACTTAACATACACTTCTAAATGCCATCACGTGATACACTATGCGAAGCATGATCACGTACACTACCTGGGAATCACACACATCTAAGTACAATGCTTGTAAACTTACTTTGGAATCAGACCTTCTTTGAAGTCACATGCTTTGAAGTTACAAGTGTGGAAAATTTCTTTCTTTGCAAACATTCTCTTAAAAACAAAACATCTGTTACATAACACCTTCCTAGGCTATTCATATGTCAAACTTCATTCATTTCGGGAGAGGTGCCTTCATTCACGGAGATTTTAACATATTGTAAGCTTCACTTTTCAATTCATTAAACCAAACAAGTTTGTTATAGAAAGGATGAGACCACATGATATTAGAATCCATATTCAAACATACTTAAGAATTATTCCATACAGCATTCATTAAAAACTTCCTTCTTTCATTGAAAGCATTTTCTTAACCTCTTGAGGTTCTTGTTCTTTTGAAAGATATTTCATTTCGTATCGATCGTACAATGACCCTTATAAAACTTTTCATACTTCATTCCATATGGCCTCTTAGGGCTCGTAAAAAAAAACTTTCTTATCTTTCAAAACACTTGAAATGGCAAAATGCCAACTGCTTTTCTTTACTTATTAGGAAAATACATCTGGCATAAGATCATTACAGGGTGCTGATTGGGTGAGATCTATTCTCAAACCCCATAGTGAGACCTAACGCTCACACTAAGCTCTTACTCCCGGGATGGTTACATAACATATTGGACCATTACATTACCCTCATCAGGGTCTTCTAGGGTTTCCTAGTACCTGGACTTATCCCCTAAGCTAACATCATTCATATCGTATCATATTGTCCGCAGCATATTATCTTAGCCAACTTAAAGCGTATGGGCCATAACGGCTAATAACTTTGTTGTTTCTTCTGGTAAAATCACTTATCATACAACTCACACTTTTATAAAAACATTTTAGGGATTCCCCCGTTCAAGCAGGTTCAGTCCCAAATACTGTTGGTGTAGCTAAAATAGGCCATTGCTTGCTATTAGTCATGGTTATTATTAGTTTGAAAACACGAGAAATGTTCTTTGTCAAATCACCACACTTTCACACATAATGCATCTTAGACATATAAAAAGGAAAGGGGTTTACACGTCTCATATTCAAGCACTTCATAATCATTTCAACAACACAATGAGCCATACATGGCCTTGCAATCCACACGATTGCGGTTAATTCACAACCCAGGCTCCCTCCCCACAAGCACTGTACCACAAGGACCTCGAACCACTCATAGTTCTTTCTCAAGCCGTCCAACTACCATCTCGGTTTTAGTCCACAATCTAGCATCCTAATCATGATGATATACTGAAAGGGGATAGAAACTTACCAATGCTGAACTTTGCTGATCAATTAACTAACAGTTAGTCGAGCGCTACAACCAACGGTCATATCCAAGCACATATATATATATAGACATTGTACCCAATTCAAATCAATTGAATTCTATAAAAAATTCAATCTTTGTAATTTATGATTGCAAATTTGGCACGCCCGGTGGGACGTCTCTACCTCTCATCTTTTTCTCTTAAAAATCAAGACTTTCAAGTCACAAGCACATCATCGTCGACGGAGCTATGGCTACAAAGAACATGAGATCTTTCTCTATTAGATCCTGTGAAGCGAGCGACACTTCTAGCAACCGCACTCATACAATGAAGACCAGGAGCATGGCAAAAGCTGCTCCGTCGACCGCTGCTAGGCAGACTGTGTCACCCACATCCAAAATCCAAGACTCAAAAACGCAACACGAGGCGTCGTCCTGGATGGATGAAATTCAAAAACTTAGCCTTCAATCTCTAGTCTGCGAGGTTGAAGACTACTATAGCAGTGCCTCATCTTTGCCTTCACCAAAAGGGGCACGCATGTCAGAGATTGAAGCTGAATCTTCTGACACTGCCATCATGCCAGTCATAATGACAGGAGCTACTAACCTTGAAGAGCAGCTGGCAAGTATGATGGCAACCTTGGATAGACTCTCTAAAGAGAGTGTAGAGAAAGACGTCCAAATCAAGCGCCAGAGTGACCAAATTGCTGAATTGACAAAGAGGCTGGAAAAGAAGTTCTGTGAAGCTTCTAACAAGGATTCAGGTGCTGAAGACTCTAACAAAGAGTCACATCACAGCAAAGAATCTGACAATGACCGCAAAGCTAAGAAGGACTACTCCTTAGGCTCAATGTCGGTTGAGCAGATTCAGAGCCTGATAGCAAATGCAATCAAGGCTCAGCTAGGAGGAGGATCTCACAAGACCCACTTATATACAAAGCCTTATACAAAGAGGATTGACACGCTGTGCATGCCCCATGGCTATCAGCCTCCCAAGTTCAACCAGTTCGATGGCAAGGGCAACCCTAAACAGCATGTAGCGCACTTCATTGAGACGTGCAGTAATGCTAGCACAGAAGGAGACCGACTGGTGAAGCAGTTTGTCCATACTCTAAAAGGGATTGCGTTCGACTGGTATACAAACTTGGAACCCGAGTCCATTGATAACTAGGAACAGATGGAGCAAGAGTTCCTCAACAGGTTCTACAGCACTCAGCGCGTTGTTAGCATGACTAAGCTGACAAACACAAAATAGTGGAAGGACGAGCTAGTTCTTGACTACATCAACCGCTGGCGCACACTAAGCCTCGAGTGCAAGGATCGGCTGTCTGAAGCTTCCGCCGTTGAAATGTGCACCCAAGGCATGCATTGGGACTTGCTGTACGTCCTACAAATGAGCAAACCTAGGACATTTCAAGAATTGGTGACCAAGGCACATGACATGGAGGTGACGATAGCTAGACATCACGCCAACTCCTTCTATTCTGTTGAATCAAAGAGGACAAAGTTGAATTCGAGAAGAATGTTAACTTTTCTAAAGGCACGACCAGAGAAGCGATGTCCACCTCTATAAGTCAGCCAATTCGCATTATGGGAAAGCCAAAACTAGGGGGCAAGAAGAGCTCGTCATTCAAAGTTGTGACAAATAAGCGTCCTACACTGAAAGAACTTTAGGAAAAGAAGTATTCATTTCTTGACTCAGATTTGTCAGGCATGCTAGATGACTTGCTCGAAAAGGGTTTCATCGAATTGCCCGAGCCAAAGCGCCCAGAAGAAGTTGGGAGGACCACCGACCCCAAATACTATCGATACCATAGAATCGTTAGTCACTCTCTTGAAAAGTACGTTACACTCAAGGAGCGTATCATGCGACTGGCTGAGGAAGAAAGAATCATTTTAGATTTGGATGAAACAGCAGAAGTTCGCCACATCACAGTGCAAGAGGCTGATGAGTCAGATTCTGAAATGGATCATGCTGAAGTACTAGAGGGCTCAAGAGAATGCTTCATAAAAAGCTTTTTTGATAGTGTGGTTGTCTACACAACTTCATGTTTCGAAATTAACGATGACGAAACAAATGAAGAGTTGAATGTCCCTCCTTAGGAAAGTGGTCATGACAGCATCCAGCCACAACAACAATGGAAAGAAAAGAATGAGAGAACAATTTCATTCTCATCCATCAAGCAAGCAAATGTCACGGCAAATTCAGCGACGCCAGTCTTTAAACGCACAAATCCTAAAAGTGCAACTAAGGTTGAACGTAAGTTCAATGAAGCAAGCTGGTGTATTCTGAAAGAAAAGGGTGTGCTTCCAGTTCATAAGATGAACCCAAGCAAATTGACCAAGATTTCTCTCCCTGGTTTTGTTGCCTCTTCTAAAGGCTCGCTTCAAGAAGAAAGTGAGATGTCAAATATGCACATCAGTGATGGGTGTGATCCTAATGCGCACAAGTTAATGAAGAGGTCCAGTCATGACTTCAGCCAGCCAACATCTTTGGGGCATGTGTTCGAAGCTAAGCCTTATAGACTTGACGACACGTAAAGGGTCGTACAAAGTCAAGGGCGCAATGCCGAAACACCTAAAGTTGGTCTTAGCTATGTATCACCCCAACCTGTGAGGATTTTGGGACGATGTAAGGAAAAGCAAGCCCTCGTGCAATATATCATAGCTGAAGAAGTTGATGATAATGAAGGTGAAAACGCCAAGACCAACCCCAAAACAACGGTGTTCGATAGGTTGCAACCGTCAATGTCGCACCAATGCCCTTCTATGTTTAGAAGGATTAGAAAGGGTAAAATCCCGCAACCCTCTGTTTTCCATAGATTGAAGAAGGATGAGCAACCTAAACCCTCGGTCTTTGCTAGAATCAAGATAGGCGAGATATCATCAAGCGCACCATCCTCACAAAAAAGAGATTCAGCATTCGGCCTCCTTGGCAAAACAAATGAAGTCCAAAGTTCAATTCCTTCACGCTTGAAGCGTGTTTCCACTTTGGATATGAAGATTGATGACTCGCTGAAAGTAAAGAGGCGTGTCCCAGTTCTCACTCGCCAAGGGGCTAAGGCCAGTTCAAAAGAAAGAACTAAGGAGCAAGCTTTTTCTAACCGCGACGTGAGCTAAGAGGTCGATGCCCTTCCTTGAGGAAATGCGGGACCAGCTCCTAGGCAAGAGCTTAAACTGTTCACTACCAAAAAAAAAAAAAACCAAAGTTCGCACATTCAAAAAAAAGACTCCTAAACAAGAGGCTAAACTGTTCGCACATGTTCAAAAAAGAAGACTCTTGAACAAGAGGCTAAACTGTTCACATATTCAAAAAAGAAGACTCCCGAATAAGAGGCTAAACTGTTTGCACATATTCAAAAAAGAAGACTTCTAAACAAGAGGCTAAACTGTTCACATATTCAAAAAAGAGGACTCCCGAACAAGAGGCAAAACTATTCGCACATATTCAAAAAAGAAGACTCTCGAACAAGAAAAAAGAAGACTCCTGAATAAGAGGCTAAATTGTTCGCACATTCAAAAAAGGAAGACTCCCGAACAAGAGGCTAAACTATGCGCACATTTTAAAAAAAAAAAGACTCACGAATAAGAAGCTAAATTGTTTGCACATTCAAAAAAGAAGACTCTCGAATAAAAGGCTAAACTGTTCGTACATTCAAAAAAAAGACTCCCAAACAAGAGTCTAAACTGTTCACACACATCAAGAGAATGCTAACTCCTAAGCAAGAGTATAAACTGTTCACTCAAGCCAAAAAAAAAAAAGAAGAAACTTTGTACTACTCCTGGCCCGCAAGAGTATAAACTGTGAATGACAAAACAAATGAAAAAAGGATGCTTAGTTGAACTACGTAACAACTTGATCTTATTGAAAATTGCAATTACCCATAAGTACATAGGCAGTTTTAATAAATCATCAAGTGCAGTCAGACACATCACACACAAAAAAAGGGGGGCATGAAAGAGAAGATATCAAAGACATCACCTTTCTGCCGCCAAGCTTCTCCTCGCGACTTGTACTATTACGAATTACCTGAAAATAGAAGAAAACACAAAGTTAAATTCTTTTTCAGGAAAGAGATCAGTAAACAAAGCAGAATCCAAACAAAATAAATGCTAAAGAAGGGGGAAGCGTGGAGCAAAATCAATCAAAATGTTCGTCGATTGCCGCGCTAGCTGCTCTTCACTCTTCACACCACTTCTGTGCGTATCAGTTCCGTTCAAGGCCCATAAGCTAAGCAGCGAACTATATCACAAGCGTGGTTCTTCAAGTCTTCATACCACTTCCGTGCGTATCAGTTCCGTTCAAGGCCCATAGGCCAAGCAGCAAACTGTATCGCAAGTGTGGCTCTTCAAGTCTTCACACCACTTTCGTGCGTATCAGTTCCGTTCAAGGCCCATACGCCGAGCGGCGAACTGTATCACAAGTGTGGCTCTTCAAGTCTTCACAGCACTTCCATGCGTATCAATTCCGTTCAAGGCCCATAAGCCCAGCAGCGAACTGTATCGCAAGTGTGGCTCTTCAAGTGTTCACACCACATCCGTTATCAATTCCGTTCAAGGTTCATAAGCCAAGCAGCGAACTGTATCGCAAGTGTGGCTCTTCAAGTCTTCACACCACTTCCATGCGTATCAGTTCTGTTCAAGGCCCATAAGCCAAGCAGCGAACTGTATCGCAACTGTGGCTCTTCAAGTCTTCACACCACTTCTGTGCGTATCAGTTTTGTTTAAGGCCCATAAGCCTAGCAGCGAACTGTGTCGCAAGTGTGGCTCTTCAAGTCTTCATACCACTTTCGTGCGTATCAGTTCCGTTCAAGGCCCTTGGCCAAGCAGCGAACCATATCGTGAATGGTTCTTTAAATGGCTTCTCAACCTGCACAAGCAACAGTACAAGAGCAAAAAAAACAAAAGAGAAAAAAAAAAAAAAGAAAGGGGTCTCGGCATCATAAGCGACCAAAAAAAAGGTCATCTTTCAGTAAGTGAGCATAATGTCGCGAATGTGATATTGAATGAACTCGATGTTACAACGACTCAGACAGGCGTGAGAAGACTCGTCAGTCTAATAAAATGGCTTCCTATGGATTCATTTCAGCTATAGTCGTAACTTTTATTACTCATGGTCAAAAAATGACAAGCTCTTCAAGGCAGGACATTGCAAACGTCAAAAATAGGCCAAGTTGTAAACTATTTGTAGTTCAATGAACATGAAAAAAAAAAATCTTCCACAATTTTACATAATTTGGCCACAAATTCTTAATCCTAAAGATTGGTGCTTGGGTTTATGCAAGTTGTTCAGTCCAAAAAAAAAGGAGACTTGCTTTTCATATTCAAAGGAGAAAGAAAGGCCAAAGTCTATGTGGAGCACTGAACTGCAACAGGAGCACTAATCTACAAGGAAAATAAAAAAGAGAAAAGCAAAACAACACCTTGGTGAAATGTGGCCAAGCTTTCGATGTCCTTCAATGTCCAGCAAAGCTGAATGAAATCAGGGGCCAAGTTTCTTCACTCTCTCTCTTCCTCACACACATGCCCACAAAATCTCACAAACACCATGAAAAAGGAAAAGCAAACACACCACTGTCATGTCCATTTTTCTCCCATATTTCCACCCCAAAAAAAAAAAAACACAGAAGCATTGAACGAAGAATAGAGGCTACGCTTTCATTTTCTTTCACTCTCTCTTTCACTTCCTCACACACATGCCCACAAAATCTCACAAACACCATGAAAAAGAAAAGAAAGCACACCACTTTCATGTCCATTTTTCTTCCATATTTCAAAAAAAAAAAAAAAGCCTTATGAATCTCTTCATACACTTGCCCATCATGAACCCTTCTCAGTTATCTCTCATGGCTCATCACAAATTAATCATCAGCCCACCCAGTCAAATGTACAGACCCTACAAAAAAAAAAAAAAAAGGGGGGAAAGCATGAAGATACAGAAACAGAGCAGCAAAAAAAGAAACCAAAACAAAAGGGGGTTGAGAAATGTGATACCTTTAATGGTCACCAGGGTCGAAGGTAATGGTGTGCAAAAAGGTAAAGCTTTGTGGGGGCGGGCTCCCACCGTTAACCACTAGCAGCACC
>JAKOGI010004035.1:0-35383 GCA_029747015.1 Carnegiea gigantea
TATATAGACACACATATATACATACACATATACATATACATATATACATAAATATATATATATATATATATATATATATATATATATATATATATATATATATATATATATATATATATATATATATATATATATATATATTTGTATGTATGCATACATATATATATATATATATGCGTATTCATGAAATGTTTTCATAATGTTTTTAGTAAAATCATATGAAATTTATATATATTTGAGTTTTTATGAGTCTCATTTGATTATACAAATATGTTTTTGAATCCATTTCATATTGTGATCAAGCTTAACAACATGAAAACCTTTGGAAAGTTGAATGTATAGCTTTGTGTTATATATATTAAAAAGGCAGAAGTTTTTTTATATGAATTTGTTTCATATAAAACAAGGCGTATGTAAATTTGTTTGCATGAGTAAAAGTGGATATATTTTTGATAGTCAATAAATTAATACGTTAATCAGCTTAGCAAAAGATTCTGTGAAATTGCATGGTAATTAAATTATGTGGAAACTTCTAATTCATATCTATATGTGATGATTATGCGTTTAGTGAAATTTTCGAATGTATGATGTGAATGATGGGGTTTTCTTAATAATTTAATTGTTAAATGATGTGCCTAATAGATTATATATATGGTATCTAAGAATTTGATATGTTGTATCCCTTCTAACGAAAAACCGGATGGCTTAATTTTATGATGTTTGACATCTAAAAGTCCAATTCACCCTGAATGATAGTAGCATGCTAGATCTCTTGACAACTTTTGTGCCTATCCCGACAAACAATGATGAGCAAGGAAAAGATATTACTACTATTGAGCAGTATAGGGAAAACCCAAAGGCATACCACGTTTGGTTCAAAAAGGATCGTTCTGCATGCTACACAATGTTGTCTTCTATGCATGACAATCTCCTGGGAGAGTTTGAACATTTCCCCACTACTAAGGACATGTGGCTTAAGATCAGGTTCAACCAAGCACCTGCTACAAGATTGCATACCTTACAGTAAAAATGAATGCAATATACTATTGACTTTAGTTGGAGTATCTCCAGACACATTCAAGCCATGAGTGTCATGGTTCGAGATCTTAAAGTTGTTGGGTTAGATGCCTCTGAGGAGGAACAGGTGCTAAAAGTAATTTTGGGTTGTGCCTGATGAGAATGAACATTAGAGGAGTTTTAAAGTCCTTATGGCACATAATGAAAACAATCAGATGTTCAATGCAATTTCAAAACTCCTTGAGATGGAGCAAGAGTGTATAAAAGCATATGCACCTCCCAATGTTGCATTCATTGACAAATGGAGTGGGCCTAAGGGCAATAGGCCTTATCGTGGCAAGAAGCCTAAGAAGGGTCATTGCCCCTCTTAGAACTCTCGCTCTAAAGGTGGTTTTGCCAAGAAGCATAAGGCTTAGGGCATTGGAGCTAATGATATGGTGTGTATGAAGTGCTATAAGGGGCATTTTGCTTGGAATTGTCCTGAGCTGTTCAAGGTACTTCTTTGCACTAAAACTCCTGAATTATCTATTTGCTCCTATGCATTCATTGCTAACTTTCTTACTCAATGGATTGTAGGGCAACAAAATAGATAGTTCAGGATAAAGCTAGATTCGTGGAGTTTTATCACTACCCGGTGGGTTCATAGACTGTCATGCTGGGGAAGATAGCGAGGACGATGACCTTCGAGTAGGAACATACCAGCTCAAACTCCATGGAGGAAACAAGTTGCTTATTCACAACGCTCTCTATGCACCTTGGTGCAATACTCATTAGTTTCTTATATTTATTTAATAAGATTAGGTTTTACTTTTGGATTTTGTCCTGATGATTTAGATTTGTTCTATCATGGCATTTTGTTTGGCCAAGCAACATTGAAAAGAGACTTCATTGTTTTGGATTTGGATGATTCTTATAATATTATATCTTCTGCTTTGGTCTCATATTTTGACTCTAATTCTGAATCTGTTAAGTGGCAAGTGGGCTAAGGCAGAATAAGCATGCTAACTAAAGAAAGTCTTTCAGATCAACTCACTAGGGTTAAGTTACCTATGTGTGATTCATGTCTAGCTGGCAAAGCAACAATAAAGCCATTTGGTAAGGCTTCGACAGCATCAACTCCCTTAGAATTAATCTAATCACGCGGACCCATAAAGGTTAAAGTACATCATGGAGCTATCTATTTTATTACCCTTATAGATGATTATTTACAATATAGGTATATATACCTACTATCTCACTACTACGAGGTACTTGATGTGTTCAAACACTTCGTAGCAGAAGTAGAGACCCAATTGGAACAAAAAGTTAAAACGCTTCATACTGATCGAGGTCGTGAATATCTATCTCTTTGATATGTTCAAAGAGTTTTGTGAAGCAAAAGGTATATAAAGACAGCTAATAATTCCACGCACTCCGTAATAGAATGGTGTTGCACAACAGAGGATTCAGACATTACTTGACATGCTCACGCTAATGATGACACATACTAACCTCCCAATCAGTTTTTGGGGGAATGTGCTGCTTACAGCAACCTATATCCTTAACTATGTGCCAAGCAAAACTATATCTACCACATCATATAAGTTATGATTTAGTGGAAAGCCAACCTTAGACCACTTAAGCCTATAGGGTTCTGCCAGCTACATGCGTAACCTAACCTATAAACATGGAAACCTTAGTCCAAGAGCCACGAAGATGTTGTTCATTAAATATCTTGTACACTGTAAAGGATATATGATGCACGGAAAGCACCCTAATGGTGGCATGACAGAAAAAGATTCCCCCAATGTCGAACTATATGAGTTATAGCAAGACATTCAACCATCTTTCGGTGAGGGGGAGAATTTGAATTATAACTAATTCACCAAAGAGGGCACACCTCCCCCTATCCGAAAGGAACGATGAAGACTTATCTACTTAGGAGAATGAGGTTCATCCTCATCTCCAATTCCTAAGGAGAGTTAACCTGAGAATAGGGATGGCAATGGGTCTAGACCTAATCTAGACCCATCAGACTGACCTAAATTAGAGGGTTTGGGTCTAATCAAATGAGACCCAACATGTCTTAAGAGAATCTGGGTCCAAGGGATGTGAGTCGGGTTAAGGCCCATTTAAGACCCATTAATTTTTTTAAAGTGGCAAATGCAATTGGCTAAAGTAACTCTAAGGTAGTAAATCATAAAGTTACTTTGCTAAGTGCCAGTCTTAGAAGAAACTTTTGTAATCCGTTTTTGAGAATCAAGAGGCTCCTTAAATTCTGTTAAAAACGACTGTTTTGTTAGGAATATAATAACCATCAAAGACAGTATTATCATTAAGCTTTTTATAATTGATTACCATTCTAGCTTTTCCTCTTTTTTCTTCTACATGATTTCTTACCATGAAAGCAGGGCTGGTGTGAGGACTCTTGCTATTTCTGATTAGTCCTTTATCAAGAAGTTCTTTAATTTGTTTACCAAATTCTTAGATGTCCTGGTGTGTATACACCATTTATTTAACCCAAATGATAGTGTTGGGATTTAATAGGGTGATTTTAGCAAATGTTTTGTCTTTATCTCAAAATTTTAGAGGATTGTCAGATTAGAGTTCTTTGCATAATTTTTCTTATTGTTTAGTAATCTATTCTTTAACAAATAATTCAAGCAATGAAATTGTCAGTGCCCCCACTTGTTATGTAGGCATTACCTTCTCACCACGCTGGCTGCGTGTAAATTTAATTTTTTGATAATTGTAGGCCTTACTTAATTTTTTAATAGGAACTGAGTGACCATTAATTGTAAATATTATTTGGTTTATGGTTTGGGTGCATGGAGAATATAATCCTTGGAAATTATTTCCAATAATCATATCATGAGATGGTTGATCAGTAGCCTATAGAACTGGTATAATGCATGGGACGACTCCTAATTCTATGGATAACCCTTCTATGGCTTCATTGTGGCTCATAACACTATTATCTGCTATCCTTACTTGTAAAGGATTTTTAGCTCTTTTCCACATAAATTCAAGAAATAATGATCTTTTTCCAAAGCATACAGAACAGCCACGATCTATGTAAGCACACAGTTCATATTTATTATATCCCTCTAAACATACCTTTATCGGGATATAAATGCTATTAGGGTTTGTATTGGTAACCTCATAGCACATGTCCATAGTCATATTTTTGACTAATTCATCCTCATAGATAGGTTCACTGACAGTTTTAGTTTTGTATCCAATGACTTTTTTATCTAGACTTGCTAACCGATCTAGACTGGGTCTTGCAGCCTTAAAACTCGTTCTACTCATTGCACTAGTTAGGTTAATTGTATCATCTTCTTTAAGTTCTTCTTTAGCAGATGAAGATCCTTCTCCCCAATCTGATCTTGTACTCATGCTTCTTAATAATTGGGGTTTAATGGTGATTTTACCTTCCTCATCAATTTTTATTACATTTTTCTTATTGATCTTTGTAGGATTGACAAAGCTAGATATCCATGACCGGTCGATTTTTATATCCTGAGGGTTAGACTTAATTCTCGGGATCTTTTGCATAGGGGTAGGACGTTCAAATTCTTCTGCCTCTTTCATTGTTACCTTAGTCTTAGGATCTATCGTATTATCTAGCTTATAGATAATTTTTCAAAATATCCTTAAAGGATATCCTCCTCTTTTCATGTCCATCCCAACTGTTTTTATCTTAAGGGATAAGAAGTTTTGGGCAAATTCATCTTTTAGACTCACGTAATATCCAGGTCGACAGTTGAAACCTATTGACCCATTACATAAATTGGTTTTTATCCCTGTGATTAACTGATTATTAAATTTGATGTGCCTAATATCACAGAGTAAAGTATAAAGATCAATATCTTTACCATAATATTGTAATAGAGTGATTTGAACTTGGACACTTTCGAAATGGATGTACCTATATTTTCTATCTTTGTTATGCTTAAGGATATTCTCCCAATTAATAAGATTAACTTCTTCAACGTCATACTCACAATCCTTAATCTCAAGATCTTCTTCCATCATTTTACATACGTATTTGCTTTTTAATTGGAAAATAGACTTTTTATAGATTATATCCTTTTGGATTATGGGAAGAACTCAATCTCCTTTAACTTCCTCATGATCATTTTCTACCACAAACCCTTCTCTTTGAAGATCACCAAGGCTAATTGAGCTACTTTCCATCATATGGCTTGTTTCTTCGTAATCACTTTTTTCATATTCATTGTCCTCTATAATTTCAACAATTCCTTTGTTGTTTCCTAGGACTAGGTCTAATGCCTCATCTTTACTAAGCTCAACATAATCTAGGCTTCCCAAAGTTTCAATAAGTTTATTATTCTTCCTGTTTTTACATTCATTAGCATAATGCCCTACTTCTCCACATGCCCAACATTTGCAGTTGTTTTTTCCTGCTGGGTAATAAGCAGCTCTCCTAAAAAATCTTCATCTTTTAGGACTCGTCTTGTTGTAATGTTTTCTTCTATATTTTTCGCCTCTCTACTTGTTAAAGCTCTTTTTCTTATAGAATTTTCTTTTTCTTCTTTTCTCAGGTTCTTTTTCCCATTGGTAGGGTGAATCCCAGCATGTCAAGAATTGCTTCTTAATCTTCTTTTGCTTTTGAAGATGAAGACATTGGTCATTGACCATTTTCGCAAATAGGAAATTCTTGAACCAAGGGTATCAACAATATTTGTTCGTTCAAACCATGCCATGTATTTTTCATTAATTATAGAATTTATAAGATATGGCAACTTGTCATAGAACATGCCAAGATTTGTTTCATTATGCCTAATTTTGTAATACTATTGGCTGAATTTTGTAATATAATTTTCTAAGTACCTCATATCCCATAATTCAATGTTGTTAATTTTTCTTTGCCATTCTCGTGCCTTTTCTTCAGAATCAATTTTAGCTCCGATGAATTCAGTTTCAATTTCTTTGCACAGACTTCTGAACATAGTAGCTGGTGTTTCCATTACTCTTAATGTATTTTTACCATCTTCACTTAACGAATCATACCAGTCAACTACCGTGCTGGAGAAACTATGCTCGATATAATTTAGGAAGTTTACCATAGTTCATGTAGTATTTAGGTTTAAGACACTGTTCATTCCTCTTTTCCAGTACTCAAATATTTCTTCGTTATTACGGGCTCCATTAATGTTTAAGATATACCCAGTTTGGCTTATTAGGGTAAGGCCAATTTCTTCATAGGTCGTGATTTTCCTTGGGATAAACCTGAAGGAAAAGTTGCTTGTATGTCCTGCAGGAACATACCTAGGTCTTAGGAAATGAGTGTTTCTTTTGGAGGGTTCATCAAATTCTTCAGCTTTAGGAACGACATTCTTAACTAGATTAGTCTCTGTTTCATATAGGTCAATTTCTTCTCCAATCTCATTATTTTCGTTTTCATTAGTCAGTTTACCATATTTCTTATCAAGTTTTCTTCTAATTTCTTCTAATGGTAAAACATTGAGATCTTCTAATTTAATCAGATTCATCTATTGATATATTTCTTCTTCTAATTGGACATTATTGGTTTCTTCATTATCAAACAAGACGTCATGTTTATCACTCATTGCGCTCATGATTTTGTTTAATTCTTTTGGATTTTATTCTTCAACGAACATTTTTTGTAGCTTTTCAAGGGTATATTGTTCATACTCCATCTTCTTTTTCTTTCGTTTCAGTCGATTTTTTACCAGATTATTCTCCTACTTCTTTTTGGATTTTTATCTCTTGCAAAGGAGAGAGTACTAATTCTAGAAGTAGCTTTTTTACTATGTCTAACTTCGTTAATAAGAGAAAGATGAACAACGATTAACTGATTCTTAAGCTCTTTTAATTTGATCTTAATTTTAGCTAATTCTGCTTTTAGTTCTAAAACTATATAAGTGATACAGTTTAACTGAGGTGCTAATGAGATATTACCTTCAGGTGAGTGGACAATGTGTGAACAATTAGGACTGGGACAAGCAGATGATGATTCAAGCATTAATCACAATTAATTACAGTTAATTAGCTTAATTAGCTTAATAATCTTAATTATTTTTAGTCACGTGGCTATGGTACCAGTTGGAAGAGGGTCTCAAGTTATACTAGTGGGAAAAATATCACAAACATAAATTTAGATTTTTCGAAAGTAAGTTTCTAAGGGTTAAGTGTAGATTTACAAACATGAAAAGTTTTTAGGCATGGTTTGTAAACTAGAATAGTGTTTGTGTCTAGAAATTAGAGCAAATAAAAATTTGAGGGTCTTTTTTGTTAGTTTTTTAAAAGACAAGGTACCTTATAATTGTTTTTAAAAAGTGGTGGTCCTTAAAATAGTTTACACTAAACTAAGGGTACCTCTATGTAGTTTATTCCACATTATGCGAGGTTTGTAAACAAAGATTTTTATTAGCCTACCACATTCACCTACCTAAACAAAGAAAGATGAATATGAAAACATGGAAGGGAAGCAAATAGCAACTTCATAATACTCGAGCCATGCTATGGGACTCCACATACAAAATTGACACAACAACTAAATCAGGCATGATTATCAAATTTAATGGATAAGTGACCCAACTTATGTTCAAATTCGTTGGATTGCTCCTACACAACCTATAGTCAGCATCTCGAAAGGATCCTACCATTATGGTGAATGTAGGGAAATAGCTTTAGAAAGAAAGGAGTATAATGAAGCTATAATCAATGAAACCAAAAAAAAAAGTATTTGTTAATGCGAATAATAACCTAAACCTTAAAAGCAGGAGATTTAATATGCCAAACTGTCATCTTATTTTCCAACTTCAAACCATGGATTATTAGACATCAAATTGAACAAAGTAACAAATTAAATACAAAAATAACCCTTGCAACAAAATTTTATGACCAAAAAATCTTATGCATCACAAAAAGTGGTGTGATCATAGATCGACATATTAATCCCTAGCAGAATCTTATTCAGCTCCAACCATACTCCCATCGAATTCCCTTCCATACCAACACAAAAAGGGTTTTAGTACACAAAGACAACCACTTATAGACTCATTATGACCTGTGCTTGGAACTAAGGGAAATTGCAAACTGAAATCAGAACAGAGCTCATGAACAGAGGCTTTGAGAGAGAAATTGCATAAGTTGGAAGGAAAAGCTAGAAGTCGAATAGAGCTTTAATATCCGATCTATTAGAGCTCGAATTTAGGGGGATTAAATTTATTAGGATGGTAGTGAATCATTAGACCACACAAACTTTAAAGACCTTACATTCAAAAGAACTTTACGATTCGCTCTTAAGATAAAACTTAGTTAGTCCACATGTTTTTGAAGATAATGAGCTATTTCATTGCATTAGCTAACGTAGGAACAATTGTTTTTTGAAACACATCAAAATTAGAACCAAAGAACTATGTTTTATGCAACATTACCCTGATATTTTGGCTTCAGAAACGTGCTTCTCTTAAGTTTTGTTTATCATTGAAGCACAGCAATGTGGCTTAACCACTTCATTGATACCTCTTATTAGTTAAGCAACAGCTTGAAGTATGTATTCTTCCTAAGCTAAGTAACCCATCTGAGTGAGAAGAAAATATCACCTAAGCTCCTATCCAGACAATCCAGCTTAATAAAAATATAAGTGGTGCAATGACACAATCTTGAAAGCATGACACAATCTTGAATTGGTTAATTTGATGTCATTGTAGGAATAGGTCTGATAATATTGTAGGACCAAAAAATAAGAGGAACGACAAATGACTTTCCATTGTTACAACAATGGAGTCAGGAAACAAAGTGAGCATATGGCCCATCTCATTTTGCATGCATAACATCAGTCCAGTCGACATGTACAATGCTCAACTACCCAAGTTTACAATAAAGGACATGAAAGGAAAATCCTATAGCCCTACACCCGGAAAAGAACTACTTATAGAAATGAAAATTCAATTGGAGGGAGATAGAAGACCAAGTCACTTACAATTTAACAATAATCTAGCACCCATGTCATCCTCTATGCATTGTTTCATGAAAAATATTGCTCCCCTTTTGAATTTCATTATCATTGCTCTAATTATTGCTGTGAATGCTGCAATCCTACAACTTAGATAAGGAAGACAATGTAAGTAATTTCATGCCTGAGGAGGAGAAGTCCGTTGAGCTAAAAAGAGATATTGGGAAGAAATTCTAGTCTCGCATAAAAATAAAAAATTTCTTAACATATTGATGCATAACTAAAAAGAGAACTTGCCTTAGTCTAATCCATAACTGTATTAAGTTTTGAATTTAATCCTCTTTCTTTTTTATGATATTGATCTTTTTTATAACTAATTTATTAAGACACAAGTACAATATTTGAAAATAATAATAAAATGATATAAAGCACCTCTGAACCCCGTACCAAAAAATTACCAAAAAAGTATGAGATGATCATTTGAATAAAATATCTAATCTACGTAGTGTTTGCTTGGAAGGAAAATAGTTTTCCCGGCAAATCATTTTCCATGGAAAATGTTTTTCCGAGGAAAATTGATTTTGTATCACATTTTCCATTGTTTGGTATAAGATAAATCATTTTATATAGAAAAAAGAAAGAAAACATCAATTGAATTGTTTAAATGGTAAAAAATATCGACTGAATTGTTATAGCAGAGATAAATGTTGTCCGAATGAAAGAATGTTGAGCTTAAAATTCATATTTTATTTTTTTTTAATATTTTCTATTAGATAATCAAGTTTTGATCTAAATTGTTGAAATTGATTTAGTCACCAAAAATTCAACTGAATTGTTTAAGTAGTAAAAAATGTCGATTGAATTGTCGTGGTAGAGAAAAATGTTGAACAAATGAAGGAACGTCGTGCTTAAAATCTGGATTTGAGCCTATTTTAATATTTCCTATCCGATGATCATGATCCAAACTATTGAAATTGTTCTAGTGGTGAAAAATATTGACTCTATTGCTTAAGTGGCAAAAATATCGATTGAATTATCAAGGTGGAAAAAAATGTTGACCAAATGAAAGAATGTAGAGCTTAAATTCTGAATTTGAGCCTATTTTAATTTTTTCTATCTGATGATCAATTTACTATCTAAACCGTTGAAATTGTTCCAGTGGCGAGTCAACTAAATTGTTTTGGTGGCAAAAATTATCGATTTAATTGCCATGGCCGCGATAAATGTTGACCAAATGAAAGTAATTTGAGCGCAAAATCTAGATTTGAATTTATTTTAATCTTTTACATCAGATAGTCAAGTTTAGTTTCGAACTGTTAAGAACCAATTTTGCGCCTAAATTTTAGTTGATCATATCGTCAAAGAGTCGAAGGGAGAAAATCAACTTCCTATCTTCTGAAAAAGAAATCATTCTCCCCCATTGGGGGGAAATCATTTTCCTTGGAAAATAGTTTTCCATCTTCTATTGTGTTAAACAATGAAAAATTGGGAAACCATTTTCTAGGAAAATCATTTTCCCCTCAACCAAACATAATTTGAGTTTATTTTAGTCTTTTCAATTGGATAGTCAAGTTTCGACCTAACCCATTAAAGTCAAACTTTGCACATAAATTTTGATTGATCATATCATCAAAGAATTGAACGGAGAAAATTGACTACCTATCTTCTCAAAAAAGAAATCATTTTACTCTATTGGGGGCTAAATTATTTTCCTTGAAAAATAATTTTCTAGCATTTATTGTACCAAATAACGAAAAATTAAAAATTATTTATTGATAAAATCATTTTTCCTCCAACCAAACACTGCCTAAATTCACCCACGTTGTGATCTCCATACCTCATACCTCATCATGGGCAGAAAAGTGGTCCACAAGTTGAAAACCAGGTAAACTCTAGAACTAAAGAAGGCTCTCAAATGACAAGAGAAAAAAGGATGACTACTTTCATTTGTGCCCAATCATGAATTCAAAAAATGGGTAAACCACTTGATCTTGCCTCGTTTGGTGGAAACCCCATTAATTTGCAACAGAAGCCAAACTGCCTATAAAAGGGATCAAACCAAGGCTTCAATCAAGATACATTTTTGCCCTTGTCACCTTTTTGAAAGTTAAGTTCATTATGTTCTACATTTGGCTAATCTGTTGGTCTCAATTAGTTGTTAATTCGTGGCTGTTTCATGTTCTATTCTCCATTTACATTTTGACTTTCTCAAAATCTAGAAAATCATCAGATGTTTTTGATCAAGTTGAGTCAACTGAATTAATACTTAATTTAGTTGATTATTAATATAAATCTTTTTCAATAGATCGACCAAGTATTTATTTGAATTATTATATTCATCTACTCCTCTTGAGGTTTTGGTGATTACTATTTACAACCCTGACCCTTCGAATTACTATTTGCTCCTCTTCATCTCTACATCAAATCATTTTTAATCCTTAAATTTATAAAAAATACCCTTCATTTTTGTTATGAGGGCAAGTTTGGTAAAATTTTAGGGTCATTTGGCACAAAGTAAAATGGCACAAAGAATAATTTGAACGGGTTAGATATGTAAAAAATATTTACCGCAACACCCAAGGGATAAATAAAATTTTGCGTATTTTTTTATTTTATTACAAAGAGCTTTGGATCTGAAAAAATGAAACCAGACTAAACAGATGTAAGTGTAAAAGTGAGTTTGGACCTCAAAGGAGCTCAAAATAGCTCCCATTGCCCCATAGCTAAAGTTATGATCCGCGGCTTGAATTTTGTCTGTTATACTTTTGCTGTGGAACAATACTATCCTTATCAACTACTGAATGAATATATATAATAGTCATATGTTAAAAATTATCAGCTATCTAAATCGCTACTAGTTATACCAAACAAATCGTTGACTTCTTCTGCGCATAGAGCATCAATATAATTTGACAAGATATTTTTATATCATTTGAATTTGACCGTCATAATTTTACGGGTACTACTTTGACTGGAGAAAAGCAAGCCAGCCAGCTAGGGAGGATGAAGCTTAAGGGGTTTGCTATAATCGTCATGATAGCAACCATCTATTTGGTCATTGACACAACAAAAGCCTTAGAAGTGGACCCCAAAACTACAATCAACGATGATGACGACAATTCCAGTTATTCCGGCGACATCAACAACAATAATAGGGACCGGGAGATTGACTTGAGGGACTGGCACCACTACTTTGTCCCTCCCCACGAAAGGAGTAATCCGTAGTTAACCTAAACTGCACCGAGTCAAGAAAAGTATGAACATGTAATTACCTAATAGTCTTTTGCTTTCCGATCAACCACAAGTCATATATGTTTTTTCGTATATCTAGAAATATGTGGTTTCTTTGTATGTTTTTTCATATATCTAGAACTATGTGGTCGTAAGAAATGTGACTGAAAAGAGGAATCTAAAGAAGATATTCCCATATGCAGTAAATATTTATATATGATAAGGATAATTTCTGCAAAAGACACAAAAACTATCCAAGAATGTCCCTCAATTATGTAATTTTACGCAAATTTCTTAAATGCAACTACCCCTCCAAAGAGGTGATATGAAATGAGTTCTTTTATACATGGATGATAAGAAGATATTTTAGAGTAACATTTTAGTGCAAGGGATTACTAATAAGTCTTTTGGACAAATTTAATTTTATGACCCTAATAGATGGATTTCTTAAATAAACTATCAATTACTAAAAATTTAAAATCACACATGGATCTTTCATTTCACTATATTTTCACACGAGTTAATCTGATACAGGACCTGGAATTGATATCATAGATATCCATTCTGGAAGAAATAAGGCAAAAGTGAACAGCTGTCACACAGCACTACCACGACAAGTTCCACCAAGTCAAGCATATTGCAATGAGAAGATGAGACAAGATCGATATCGAAATACCTGATTTGGCAAATATTATACTACGCCGAATAAACCATCATCATTAGGCAACGTGTTACCCACTTGCCCTTAAAAACCAAAGTTACATCAGAGTAGTGCTCTAGCATCAAGAGGAAAACCTACAGCGACAACTTCAGCATACTTGGGAATTAGGAGATGCTGTAATAGTTACAAACATAACTCCTCATAGAAGCTTTGCCATTTGAGCTAAAGGACAAAAAACATCACATTTGCGAATGTTGTTGATCCACCATGGAACCATGGAGGATTTCCTGTTTGTCAATGCCATCAACTTGAGTAACTTGAAGCAATGCATTCCGACTTCTTGTAAATTCATTGACAAGAAGATGTCTCCGCTCTCTCAAAGAATGCTTCCTGCCATCCAAGAAATGACTTAAGAATCAGATGCACTCGAGGAATTGTAGAAGTTCATGTCTAAGGGTTGCAGTGACTAATTAAGAGCATAAGACTGTCAACTGCAGTATTTTTGGACATCGAATTGCAGAGGTTAAATCCAGAACATCAACCATCATTAAACAGCCATTTGTCGGCAAGTAAGTTCATTTCGGTTGGGTCATTTCGAGCCAGGCCATATTCTAATGCACATTCCAACAAAGGCCAGTTTGCTTTGGGAGGCCAGTTTAAGTTCAAGGCAGACTTGAGATCCCACTCCCTTGTTTCAGGTCTGCTTTCAGGTCCAGCAACTGGATTTTTGAGTCCACACGAACCAGTCTTGGCCTTTAAAAAAGTGTGGAGGAGTCACATGCACAGATGGAGAACATACAAGCAACAGGCGATCCAAATGCAAAGCAGGGTTTCATGAGCCATCTGAAACAAAAGCCATCAGAGGCATGAATTCCAGAGTACCACCAAAGACAAGAAACCTCAAAAGCAGTAGAGTACCTATATAAAATAGGCAAGGTCCATGAGTCGGATAGGGCAAGAAAAACAGGCAAGATAACATGAAGGATCCCTTAAAGACTCATCTATTGCTTCACAAAAACCCTTTCTGCTGCCAGGTTAACCAACCAACCCACAAACTTTATAGGAATATCACTGGGGAAACAGTTTAGGAGACGCTAGGCAGTAGGCACAGCATTAAAGTGCGATAGATGCAGATGTTCAAAAAATCCATATCCCATAAGTCCCACCTCAGGAAGGGTTTTCATTTTGGTTTTTTTTGGGGGGGGGGGGGGGGGGGGGGGGGTTAAGAGTGAGATTTCCCAACCTTAAGCCAATTGAAGAAAGGTTGGTTCTATCAGACCATAGCTTAAAAACCATTTATTGCATAGCACTAAATATAAAGGAGCAATTGACTGCCAACTACAGCCCCAGATGCAAACTTCAATTCTTAAATTTCAGCATGTCGGAAATGTACAGATGTGTCGTGCAAGGTCCAAGCGTGAGAAATGGGTACAAAAGTTCCAAGTGTCCAAGCTTCATATACATCAATACTGATCAGCCCAAGTGACGAAGATGCACAAGTAGGTTAATATATAGTTGGGTCCAAGCGGAGGAACTAGTGCCAAAGTAGAGAGCACAAACCATGATCATCAATTCTGTTAAAACATACCTCCACAGGAACACCAAATTCTCATGTTCAACTGGAAAAGATTCATCAAGTTGCTGTTTAGGTTTCAAGGCTGTATGGATGTAGATTGTCCGTCTGATGGCAAGTCAGTAGCCTATTAGCCTCAGAAACCAGCATTTTCCTGGTCAGTATCCTGCCAAGTCCAATCGTGAGAAATAGGCATGAAAGTTCAAAGCAAACTTCATAGACATCAATATTGATGAGCCCAAGTGACGAAGATGCACTAGCATTTAATATGTAGTTGGACCCAAGTAGAGGAATTAATACTGCAGTAAAGAGCACAAACCATGATCATCAATTCTGTTAGTAACATACCTCCACAGGAACACCAAATTCATTCAGCTGGAAAGAGTCATCAAGCTGCTTCTTAGGTTTCAAGTCTGTATGGATGTACCCTGTCCATCTGATGCCAAGTCAATAGGCTATTGGCCCCAGAAAACCTCCATTTTCCTGGTCACCAATCAAGATTAAACCAGTTAAATGGTTATAAAAAAACATAGAAATGACATTTAGACAGTAGTGATCACCCATAATGTTACAATCTGAAAAAGGGGGCTGGGGGAGGGAAGCACAAAGGATCTATTTAACATCAGCCTCTTTCGTTCCATCAATTGAGTTTATAAAATAAAAGGAAAAAATTGGTGAACAAGAATAATGAGTACATAAATATATTAATCTTTTAGAAATCCAACCCAAGAATGGGGATTCAGACAAGCAGACTTTCTAACACATACTTCACCAGGATTCATTAATAGTTAATATAGAAACAAAGATAAGATGCAGGAGCTCCAATAGCTTGGAAATGAGGAGCTGTGAAAGGACTAACATTTTGGTCTATAAATAAGGTTACATACTGGATTCGGCTCATTTGCAAATTACCAAGACATGGGCCCAGAAAGGAATTACAGGAATGAAGATCCAGTATTAGGATAGGCAACCTTCCATGAGTAACTCTGTACACATCCTATGTCTTGAGGCTTGCTAGTAACTGTTACTTCAGAACAAGGATTTGTGCTTCAAAACACATTTTCACTTTCGGCCATGATTGTGATAACAAATGCCGCATTGCAGAATCACCCTAATGCAGCAATTGTGTAGTAGATTGCGATTGCCAAAGAGTGAGAACACAGTTCATTCAGCTTAAAATCCTTTGTGATGCGGCCACTTCATTGCGGAATGGCCTCATTTTGAATCCATACCTCAGATGTTAAGCAAGTAGCACTTTACAGGTTGGTACTTAAGCATTTTCTGCCCAAACCTAGATTATGTGGCCCTAGTTTAACGTCAATTAGCATTTTCCAGGTTGGTAGTTTATTGCAGAACGGCCTCATTTTGAATCCACACCTCAGATGTTAAGCAAGTAGCACTTTGCAGGTTGGTATTTAAGCATTCTCTGCCCAAACCCTAGATTATGTGACTCTACTTTAATGTCAATTACAATATTCTTGATGTGGATTCCCTGAGATGAGCTTAGTATTAGGGCTTTCGTTCATGTACACTGCATCAATCATTTAAGTTCACTTGGTTCGTGTATGCTTAGTAATAATTATTAGTTGTGTCGCTCACTGTTATTATCTTACTTCCTCCCTTATGTCTGGCATTTTTTCAAAAGCTTTTAACCTAAATTTTTTAAAAAAAAAAAAAAAAGAGAAAATCTTGGAATCGGCCTCCTTTCTTGCAAGGGTTGGCTCACCTACACCAAAATCTCACAAATCCTACTCATGGTCCTGCTGGTCAATACAATCTAATTACCAGTTCGTTGAATAACCGGGGTAAAACAAGATCCCAAGACGGCATGCCATGCCTTATCAGATTCTTAATGCTAATCGTAGCCATGAGACAAAAGGCAGTAGTTCAAACTTAATCCTAAATTGAGAAGAAAGAAACAGCTAGCAGAAGGATAAGCCAGATTCTTCAAGCAATTAAGCATAACTCCTTTCATCTCATTTATGGAAACAATTTGAACTAGTGATAGATAAACCCTTGTTTGCAAAAGCACACACGTCAATTCCACAATAGATGTTCACTGGAGACATTGAAAGAAAGAGACACACATCAAAGACTCAAAGTTGAGAATTGAAATCCATTTTCTAAGGCATGTCCTTTTGGAGGGATTATCCTTTGAGAACTGCCCCAACCCAACCTGACCTCTCACACAGCAAGAATTAAAAAGCATATCAGGGTTCACAGCAGAGAGAAATTACCTTCTTTAAAAGAACCAAAAGGTACCAAGTACACGCACAGCTCATCAACTGGGAAATTTATTCATCACGAGCCATTAAAGAGCAAAAGCTCACAGCTGAAACTCCTATGTCTATGCAAAGTCTACCACAAATTTGACAACAGTAAAATAGCTCATGACTTGTAAAATAGCAGGTACAATGGATGTATACTTCATTAGAAGAAATAGGGCAAAATTGGATCAACAAGATCCCGCAGCCAGAAGTTTAGATATCAGCATTATAATCGGTTAGGCAGATCAGTATGTAAGGTACACAGAGCATGAAAAAACCATGAATGGTGCATTAAATTAATGGAGGCATCTTATCCATGCCTCCAAACGTCTCCACATAGTATATCATGTTTTTACACCAGTCACAAGGATCCCACTTGTTATCAGTAGACTATTAGACAAAATGCATTAATATTCTTCAACTTCACATCAAATAATAAGTTCTTATGAGTTTCTTTTTTTTTTTTAAGGAAAATATCTTCGTGTATAATTCAAAGCAAGTTTTCTGTTTACTTCCATTTTCTTATAGTCAATATTGATAAATAAAGATTAGACCACCGAAAGATGTGCGGGTCGTTTGGTTGATCATCTTTTTGACCTTGGTATGGGAATGAAATCATTGATTTCCCATACTTGATGATGTTGGTTCAATGTTTTCGTAGACTCACATTCATGAGAAATCACTCAAAACTTAAGCTATGGGTTTAAGTAAACCTCTCCCTCCTCCCTGGTTTATGTAAACTCGTACCTTTGGAATCACAATTTCCTAGTCCATGGGTTGAACCGAACCAAACCAAACATTTTAGCAATCAAAATCATTCTCACAATCCTCGGTTTCATTCCTGATTCCATTTCATTCCAACTTTTTGGACCAAACAACCCCTTATTGTGGATCAGTCAGGTTATCATGACAGCACATAAGTCTAGCTCCTGAAGAGAGACATAGAACCAAGTCAAATATATCCTCACCAACATAGCAGTATTTCCGAGCATACTTCTGACTTCTGCGAACAGATAAAGAAAAACACCAGCACCTACCTGTCTAAGTTCCGGCTTCCAAGTTTGAATTATTCTGCCAAAGTAATGTAATAATTCCTACTCTGGTGCATGGCTTCATAGCTTCATCCGGGCAACCCAAAAAAAAAAAAAAAAAGAACACAATAAGTTGAAAGGGAATAGCAGAAACATCACATTATACTGACTTAAGTCACATTTGAACTTTGCGTGTTCTGCATAAACCATGCAGAACAATAAACTCAAAGAAAATTGAACCTCATGATTGTACCATCATCAATCCGTTAGCCCCAAGCTACTGTCAAACTGGTAAGGACAGAAAATCATATGAACATCATTTAAGAGACAGCAAGAATTTCCTTCACATTCTAGTAGACATGCAATACATCAGGGATCCTGAATAAGCAAAAATTATTGCAACATGAAACAGTGGAAAATCCTTGTATGATTTCAATATGTTAAGATGGGGGGAGGAGGGACTGCACCTAGTCACTGCTATGCAGTGCAAAGGCTTAACTGGTCAAATATCAAACGGTACAACATATATTGCATTTCACATGTCTTTTAGACGACAACAATGATGTCAAGACGAAGGCCACAGTGCATACAGCATACTAGTGGAGCAGGGTTCTGAGTAAATCTAGATGCATCCAATATTATCCTTAGCAGGAAGAGAAATCATTTATGAAAAAAGCATTTCTTAAACCAAGAATAGAATTTGACTAAGAAGTCTCACAATGTAGAGTTGGAGAACCAATGCATTCAATGAGGGATAACAATAGAACAGGGCAAAAATTACAACGAAAAGAGTTATCCACCCAAAAGCGAAATGCAAAGTCATTTACTCAAGATTCAAAGTCTTTCAGGCTGTTAACTCCAAGACTGCACAGAGGTTGACCCGTAGCTAACCGATGAAACTGACCACCATGAAACATCACAAGGACTCACTTGAAAGGTAATTATGCTGGGAGACATTTAGCACGATAGACAAGCAAGCAGACAAGAGAGCTTGGCAACGTAACAAACATAAGTTATCTCACCTCATAAGACATCCCAGATGCATCTCCTGGAACCATACCAGTAAAACTAGGGCCTCATTAGCTCCATTTCACGTGGAAATGTCCTTGATTGCTGGCCTTGTTACCAAACCAGAAGGAGACAATAGACCACGCTCAACAAAGTGCATGATAAGGTCACCTGCCGCTTTCATGTTGCCCTCTAATGCTAGTCTATTGCTCAACTTCTTACATAAATTTAAGTTGGGCGCTAAATTCCGTCTAAACATTCTGCAAGCAACTTTGTATGCTAAAAGAGGACTTCCTCTGTTCAAATAACTTTCCATAAGTACATGGCAAGTATGGGCATCAATTCTTGAGGCTGTTCTTAGAACTTTGTTGAGGAGCCCGTAAGCATCATTTTGGTATCCAAATCTACACAGCTTTTCAATAACTAGATTATATGCAATCCTGTATGCTTGCTTAGGGAGCAACTTCTGCAACAGCTTCAATAAATCTTCAGTTCTACCATGCTGACAGTACCGATGGATGATCATGCGGTATGTCACCGATGTTGGAAGTATGCCCCTTCCTAGCATTTTCAATATGACTTTGGTTGCCTCTTCCATTTTACCACTTTTTCCAAATGCATCAATAATTGTTGTATAGGTAAAAACATCAGGCCGCCTATTGACCAGATACATATCATCAAGTAAAGAAACAGCAGCCTCTAAATCATTCCTCTGACAATATCCGTGAATAACAGTGGTAAAGTTTATCACATTAATATCACAACCCTTTTTCAAACACTCTTCCAAGAATCCCTTAGCTTCATCCATTCGTCCTTCTCTGCACAGAGGCACAAGCAATGAATTGATTTCAGTCGGAGATGGAAGAAAACCCCTCATAATCATCTCATTGACCACATCACATGCCTCAGACAGTTTTCCTTCTTTAAGGAAACCACACATTAGAACACTATAAGTGATGGCATTTGGTGTCCACCATTCCTCCTCACTCATATTCATCATCTCTCGAGCCTCAGATGACCTCCCAATTTGACAAAGGCCATTCAACAACACTGTGTATGATACAGTATTTGGCTTACAACCATACTTATACATCTGCTGAAGCATATTCTTGGCTTCGTCTATATTGCCCAACCGAGCAATCCCATCTAGAACAGTAGTATAAGTCACTACATCTGGGGTGCAACCTTTCTCAACCATCTCATTCACAATGTGTTTTGCCTTCTCCACTCTTCTTTCTCGACATAACGCATGAACTAGTGCAGTGTAGCAAACTTTATCAACTCCGAAAGCTTGCTCCTGTGCTTCCCTTAAAAATTCACAAGCCTCATCAGGATGACCGTACTTGCAAAGCATATGGATGAGAGTATTATAAGTGACCATATCTGGCAACAATTTGTAGTCCACCATTTTCGCCAGTAATGACTTTATCTTAGATACATTTTTCTCTCTACAAAAGTAACCTAGTACGGTATAAAAACTAACTTTATCTGGGGCACATCCCCTATGGGGCATACCCTCAATAAGCTCCATGGCATCTTCTGCCAAACCCAAATCACAATAACCCTTAATCAAGCAATTATATGTGAGAACATCAGGTTCAATCCCAACAATCTGCATCTTCTGCAGGAATCTCAAAGCTTTGTCTAGCCTGTTTCCCATTACTAAAACATGAATGGAAGTGTTACAGATAGACAAGTTGGGCGGAACCCCGGCCCTTTGCATCATATTCAGAACCCCCATTGCATGCCTTATTTTTCCTGCCCTGCTATAAGAGTTCATCAAATAACCAAAAGCCTCAGGGCTGCACTTGATACCTCTCCTGAACATGAGCCGGAGAACCCTCCTTACACCCTGACACAATTTAGTCTTGCTAAGAATTTGAAGTATGGCATAGTAGACCATCGGGTCGTGGCGATACCGCCATTGCCGGTCAGCCCAATAGAAGAACTCCAGAGCCAATCTTTCATCAACCTGGGAGTGCAGGACAGCACAAACTTGAATAGGTTTTAGGCTTCTCAATAGATTTCTTAATTGCCCTTCAAGGTCAAGGTTCCATTTTGATCTCATTGCAATTAACCTACAAGTTTCTCTAACTAATGGATGCCTTAATTCATCGTCATTCTTTTCATATCTGTTGGCATATTCATTTTGCTGGAAGTTACTATCATAAGAATCCAGAACCCCAAATCCTTCATCATCAAAACGATTATTTCTTTCTTCCTTTTCATCATATAATATTTCTTGATTCTGTAAATTATTAGAACAATTTCCAACCGAAACCGAATCACTCAAACCTAGGAGCTGAAAACCATCAAACCCACCTCCCATTCCATCAAAATCATCCTTCTGCAACTGTTGCTTTCGCAAATTCGACCTTAAATACCAACTTTTCTTGAAATCCGCATTCTTGCTTCCAGCATATCGTTGTTTCCTTCCTCCAGAAACATGTCTTTCATCGGTTAAAATATGGTCTGATTGCGAATTGGACGAAGCATAAGAAAACGACGAAAAAAATGCGCTGAAAATATTACCGGGGATTGAATGTCCTGATGAAACACGCCTTCTTAACTTCTGAATCGGCAGATTAACTAAACGTTCAGCCTTCATCCTTTCAAAATTTTATCGGCAACCGAAGCCAAAGGCTCGAAAACTGTATGTATGGATCGACGCCGATCTATGCCCATGCGAAGCAGTTTGGAGCCAACATGCCTTCAACTTTCAGCGGGAAGCAATGCACGGGCACTGTAGCCCTCGATGCGACAAGCGGCAACGGTGGCGGACAAAAGACAACCGCTTGAATCTGATCGTTTCTTATATATATATATATATATATATATATAAATATATATAAATATATATATATACACACACATAAAACATATATACCTAATATATAGAGATATATATATATATATATATAATATGCGTCTCGTATCCGCTACCCGGGCCCAGCAGACTGTATATATATATATATATATTATATAATATATATATACATACACACAAACACATATATATAGACAACACCCACCTACATATATATATGTGTGTCTCCTCTCTCATCTCTCTCTCTCTCTCTATTATATATATATATATATATCTATATAGAGATTATATAATAATATCTATATAGAAATATTATTAGATAGATTATATAGAGTATATATATAGGTGTGTTGAGTGTTGTGTGGTCGTTGTGTAGGTATGTGTCTATATATATTATATAGTATAGATATGATATATAATATAATATCTATATATATATATATAAATATAATTATATTATTATATATTAGATATATATATACATAAATATATATATATATAAGTATGTAGACTTTATAATAACATTATGTGTTGTGTGGTATCTACATGATCTATATATATTATATTAGATATTACAGATATATTATATATTATATATAATATAGATGATATATATATAGATATATATATATATATACACACATACCTATCTATAATATATTAATATATTTATGCATACACATAATATGTATGTATATACATGTAGATATATATATATATACATAACATATACATACATAATATATATATATATATAATATATAAATATATATATATATATATATAGTTTAGTATATGTGTGTAATATACATATATATATATATATATATACTATATATTATATTAGATATATAGATATATAGTAATGATGTTTATACCTATAATATATACATAGTTCTATTATAATAGATATCAGATATATATATATAGATATATATAATTATATATATTATATACATATAATATACATATACATATTATATAATATAAATATATATATATATATATATATATATATATGTATAGGATATATATACATCCTATCACATGAGATATGTATATATATACATATAAGATATAGATATATATATATTATAATAATATATATAATATATATAATATATAATGGTATATGTTTTATTGTATATACATATATACACAACGCAACATACATATATATAGATATATATATAAAGATATATATATGTATATATATATATTACTATCTATATATATATGTATGTGTATATAATACATATATAAAATATGCATATATATTCATATACTATGTACATATATATATATAATATATATATATTATATAATATAATATTTATATAGCCTATATATATATGGTTGTGTGTGTGTGTGTGTAGATATATATGATATAGATATATATTATATAGTATATATATTATATAATATATATTATATAGGTATACACACACACACATATGTATATATATATGTGTGTGTGTGCAAATACATATATATATATATATATATATATATATATATATATATATATGTATATATATATATAAAATATATATATATATATATATATATATATATATATATATATATATATATATATATATATTGTAATATCCCGACCCTAAATCATATTTTTTTATTTAGTTAAGTCATATTACTAATTTTTCACATTTGTTTATCTTATTTAATCGTCCCGGTTGGGAGAATTCATTTGGAGCTCCGCTTTGCAATTCGCGTTTCATTTACCAAAAATAATTTTTCAAAGAAATTGATATTAGGTCTCGATAATTATGATTTAAAAGATTTAATTATTTTTTTTTCATGATATCACATTTAATTTTGAGGTTCGGAAAAACAAATTTAATTTATGGCACTCGGTTTAATTTGCTTTCTGAACCCAAACTCGTTTAGGGCCTATTTTGGCCAACAAGTTCCTAATCCATTTGTTTAGCTAATTACCATTATAAACCTTAATTATAATTAGCAAATATATTATTTCGGGGATTGACATTTTCAGCCAAGTGTTTTTACTTCAATTTTCAGCCAAGTATTTTTTAGAACTAGATTGGACTTTAGTAGTTCTTATCATCCTGAAACGGATGGGAAAGCATCTAAACATATCAATGGATCCAACTCTTCGGAGTTGGAGCTTGCAGTACTTCATGACTTATGACCAGCATTAGCATGCGAAGAAAGTATGGAACTCCCAGCGATCGACGTTGTGATAGCACTAGCAGCGAATCCTATATGAAACATTAGATTAAAATGATAGCAGACATTGATAATAAAATTATCTTTTGGGTCATGAAGTTCTTCTCCAGCATTTAATAGGGTGACATATGTCAGACGACTCTCGAAAATATACCATTAGAACCAACAGAAAAGCTATATGGATAAAAGAAGGAGATTCCTAGAATTTCAGGAACATGATAAGGCTATTTAGACAATTCCGCCTACTAAGGGTATCAGGAGGTTGAACTGCGAACTAAACTGAGGCCAAGATTTATTGGACCATATCAGTTTATTGAAAGATTGAATCCCATTGTTTGCCGACTAGATCTATCTATATAACTCAAACACGTGTATGACGTGTTCCTTACCTCGCAACTCAAGCAGTATATTTCATATCCTGATCACGCTGTCATAATCAAACCCATCGCAGTCATTGGGGGTCTTGTGTTTTCAAGAGTATCCAGTTCAGATGTTATATCACAAGATGAAGTAGTTAAGTATCAAGTAGATACCTTAAATCAAATTGCCTTGGGCAAATTATACCTCCCCGGAAGCTACTTGGAAAACTGAGTAAGAAGTGAATGCCGAGTACTCATATTTATTTGAAAGCACCTTGCATGATCGTCAAAGTTCATAAGTTTCAAGGACGAAACTCTTTAAGGGGGGAAGGCCGTAATATCCTGACCCTAAATCATGTTTATTTATTTAATTAAGTCATATTATTAATTTTTCACATTTATTTATCTCATTTAATCATCCCGGTTGGGAGAGTTCATTTGGGGCTCCACTTTATAATTCGAGTTTCATTTACCGAAAATAATTTTTCAGAGAAATTAATATTAGGCCTCGATAATTATGATTTAAAAGATTAAATTATTTTTTTTTCCATGATATCACGTTCAATTTCGAGCTTCGCAAAAACAAATTTAATTTATCGCACTCGGTTTAATTTACTTTCTGAACTCGAACTCATTTAGGGCCAATTTTGGCCCAACAAGTTCCTAATCCATTTGTTTAGCTAATTACCATTATAAACCCTAATTATAATTAGCAAATATATTATTTTGGGGATTTACATTTTCAACCAAGTGTTTTTACTTCAATTTTCAGCCAAGTATTTTGCTTTACTCAAGTTAGTGATCTAGTCATCCTCTTCTCTTATCCACTCACCCTTCCTTCTCCCTCTTACATGGCTGCCTTCTTCTCTTGGCTGATCCATCACCTTCCAGCCACTTTCCAGCCATCAGCCAGTCACCCTCTGGCCACCATCCACCACCCAAACGCCTCCCACATCAAGCATCATCTTCATCTCTCCCTTTTAATCACCGAGTGAGGTAAACCCTAACCTTATTTTGTTGGCTTGTTGTATTTTGGTTTTGATTCTGATTTGTTTATTGATCATGCTATTGTAATAATGGTAAGAGCTATTTTTGAGGTGTTAATTTGTTTGCTAAGCATGAAAGCATGCTAAGGTTGAGTTGTCTTTGATCATGCAGGTTAGTTTGAAGTGATGGATTTGGATTGTTTTGAATGAGATTTTGTGATCTTTGGCATTGATGATGAATATCAAGATGTTTATGATGATTTATATAAGCTATGGAGTGATTTTAGTGGGTGGTTATGTGAAGAAAAGATTGCAAGGATGTAATTATTGAGCTGTAAACAGATCTAAAATAGGGGTCTGTTTTAGATTAAACTGGCAACAAACGATGTATGGGAAAATCATGATTTTTGGTGGGTGTCTAGAGCAGGATGTTAGCTTTCAATGGGCTTTAGAATTACTTAATTTCGAGTTGTGTGGACAAAGTTATGGTCCATTTATTGAAGCCTACGCAGAATACATCGAAACTGGGAGCATATTTGAACAGTGAAATTTACGAAAAAGCTAGTATTGATTGGCTCATTGAAAATTTGTGATTTTTGGTGTGTGGATAGATCAATGAGTTATCTTTAACATGCATTTTGAATGGCCTTAATCCAAGTTCTGTGGAAAAAGCTATGGTCGTTTTGCTATGACTGCACAGATTGAACTAAAATTGTGCATGTCTATGTTCTACTCTAATTTTAGGGACCTTACTATGTGAATCATGCTTTGTATCCTAAATAAAATTTTTAGTGGACATTATAAGCTTTTCATATTGGGGTTTTGTATCTCAATGGAAGGTCGAGAGTTAAAGATATAAATTTTCTAAAGTAGACCATCAAACGATATTATGTGAAGAAAGAAACCAGTACTTAACAGATCAAAGTGAGGTTATTTGAGCCTTTATGGACCTCACAACACCCCTCATGATATTAAACCTCCCTTGATCCATTTTAGAAGCATTATAGTTTCTATTATCTATTGCAGATGCATTACACTTTCTATTATCTATTTCAGAAATAGCAGAAGCCCATATTTCATTTATATCAATTAAAATCTTTTTATTATTAGCTTAATCATTTTAATCTTGTCTATTTTATTTCAATTTGTTGTATTTCAAGCTCAATGACTCTAACTGATTTATTTTTCATATCATTTTGATGTAACTTATTTTATATTGAATTTGTGGCATTGTTGAAGCCTTCTTACTTAATTAATTTTCATTAAAGTTACAAATTATGTCAGTGAATTTGGTTTACTAACTAAATTTACCTATGATTATATTTCTTTATCAGAATCGGCGCCTAGTTTATCATTTTCCATTGTACATATGCATTATCAAGTGAAATATCATTTTAAAGACTTCAGGTACGTTCATTGTCTGTATCTTTAGAAATCAGAGTGTATTTATCAACGTTACCATGTTTTGGTAAGTACATCAATGAATCAGTTTACACAATGATTTATCAGTTAATTCATAACCCCGTCAGTTATCATCTGTAGGGCATTCGCCCTACAGTTACCCGCACGACTTTAGGCCAGGTCCTCGATCGACTTGGCAGGTGTACACCTATCCATAGATCGTAACAGTATCAAGGGGTTTACTATTAGATAATAACTAGCAATGCAGTTTTATATTTATCTTACTCCCTGTTTTAACTTAAATTGAATTGTAAAGGGGCCGCCCAAACCATTTATTTAGAGATCATTTATCCATACAGGAATGCATGTACTGAGCTTCAGCTCACGGTTCGAAATGTTTTTCATGTTTTATTTTAGGCAAATGCTCAAGGAATTATCCTCATGCTAGCAAATCAGTTGAAGAGAATAAGTGAAGCAAGAAAATTTGGATGGATCAGAAGTAATGCAGTATATGCATACTTTAAAGTTGTATTTTGAATTCTTCAGTAGATGGTGAATTATTTTCTTATGGTCTATAAACCCTACATTGGTTAATATAGTTGTGAACGATTGATCATATGTGAAGGTGTATGATTGAAGCTATGCTTAGCTGTGTCATTTATAGCACTCACATTTCAAGTCTTGTCCTTTTAGACAGCGGTAATGCCCCTATCATTGGATTTATCAGATTACAATTGAGTATTTTATTAAAGAGAATATAAACAATGATACATGTTTAATTTGGGGGGGTTACAGATTTGGTATCAAAGCCAGGTTGAGATTTTTTTTAGGGGATATGGAGTATAGAGTTAAGGTACTAAGAAAGTTGGTTAGTGAGGAATGAGGACTATTATAATATCCTTGGAGATTTGTAACAATGGTAATGTCTGCTTATCTCACACATATTCTACTCATATATTCTTCTTTGTTAGATGGACCCACATAAAGTATATATAGTTTGATCTCAAGCAGTAGATTTGACGAAGATTTTGAATAACAAGTTGAAGGTGCTCCAATGCATTTAAGTATGTATGATCATATGAGCCACCCATCTGAATAGTATGCTAAGCTTGAATTGTTTATGTTTGGAATGTAAACCCTTATACTCCGGGCGTGTAGCCCGCAGAGTTGTGGTCTCCAGCATGTAGCCGTTGAACTTGATTTAGTATCTTTTTATACTTCTAGTGAATGCAGATGATGTGATGTAAGGCTTTAAGCTTGGGAATTGGCCAGTTTGCAGGCGAAACTCTATCCGTTTTGCCCTAGAAATTGTAGAATTACTAACACTCGTAGCCCTAGGGTTGGGGGGTTGTTACAAATGTGTCCTATGAAAGGACCTTGACTCATTTTGAGGTTAAACGCATAGGCAAAACCAAGTATGGGTGGAATACACAAGTTCAATCAACTTGGCCGTTTTGATCACTGCACAAGGACCGACCTTGAAGTAACTTTTGTCCATGATTGATATGATTTACGCAAGGGTTCTACATCCCAACTTTAAGTTTAAGGAGATATCTTTCATATGAAACAAGTTTCAAGTAGATTAGAGGTCATTTGATTATTCAAAACTATTAGACAAGTCAAAGTCTGCAAATTGGGCAGAATCCTAATACACAAGGTCAGAGTTTAGTCCACTTGCAGCCTATACATTCCATTAGATAGAGATGTTTTAGTTATTCTATATCAAAGTTCAGAAAGTAAGCTTTCCAATGACCCATGTTGCAGCACATTTGGGGACCAGTGGCCAATGAAATTCAACCTAGAAGTTTGATGGTACAGACTATTCAAGTCAGTGGATACATACAATTTTGAGCTTATATTTCCTCATCATATGGGTGCCATTTTGTGCGCTTCTCAAATCCAAGTGGCAATTGCTTCAATATGCCTCATTGATTGCAGATATTTTCTTCTGTAACTCAAGAATTTCATTTAAGTGAGCTATATGGGGTTTCTTGATGTAGTATTCCCTGAATTGTAGGATTTTGCAGAGGCTTGTTTTATGGTGCATAAGTTTTAAAACCATTAACTATCGATGATTCCATATAAGAGAGACCAGGGACACTTTAGAGAGACATTTTGCTTCAATCCATTGTAATTCAAGACTTGTTTAAATTGCCCAAACTCTTGCAAGCAGTCCATTGACTCCACCTCCATCCGTGAAGTAGACATTACTCTTGAAAATATTTCACTGCACTTTCTGATGACATACCATCTACCATTGCCCTTGTTGGATGATCAACTATTGGATACGCCTCACTTGACTAGGGGCTTCATCTTTTTGTCTTCATAGCATCATCCCATCCAGTTGCATCATCATTCACTCTCATGTCATATCTTCATCAGTTCTGATCACTTTTTCCTGTTTTTAAGAACTCAATTGTTACTAGTAGTTGGATTATGATTAGGTTGCACCCATGTCAATAGATGATAATTTTATAGCACACTTGAATAGAAGGTAGATCTTAACTACGCTTTCTATAAAGGCTGGCTATTATCAAACTTGTGGAATCCATTGCTAAGGGAAACGTGATGTGTCTACCCATTTTGGCTGATTCAATCTAAGTTTCCTTCGAAAGATCACTTGCATAAAGCCTAAGTTTGACTATCAAAATTTTGCTATACATTTGGATTACATCAAGTAGAAATTTTGATGGGTTACTGCCCTTTGGAAAAATGCCTTCAGTTGGTTCAGACTAAAGAACTCTAGAGTGAAAAGTATGACCTAGTGGAACTTGAAGAATGGATTTGAGAAATGGAGAAAAATTTTCACTGTAGTAGAGGTTCCAGGGGATAAAAAGGTGAACATTGAAACATTTTATCTAATGGGTGAAACCGATATTTGGTGGAACACGGTTAAGAATAAACTCTTAGGGCTTGACTTCGCTTGGAGCAGATTTGTGGAAAGAATAACTACACTGCCCCAGATTGCCAAATGGGAACTCACAAATGCACGTGGTGTGGTAGCCCAGAGCACCTCATCGCTACCTGCTCCCGAAAACTGAAGGTTGTAGATAAGGACTCTCACTTTCATAGCTCGCAGCTGTAGGAAGGGCTTATGTGCTGAGCAAGAAGGAAGCTAACACTTCTAGTGCAGCACCAAAGCTCTCTTTTAATTTTGAAGCCATTTTGTGTATTGATTGATTCAGTTGCCACTCATTCATTTATATTCACATGATCTGCCATGCAAGTGAACCTTGAGAATAAGAAGGCAGAAACCAATTATGGAAGCAAGTTATCTAATGACTCTAGAGTTGAGTATTCTACATCTCATAAATTTGTTTCAATTACTACTGGTGAGATAGTTTCCCCTGCAGTTCTGATTCAATTTGACTGGTCACACTTCGATATCATTTTGAAAATGAGCTGGTTGTGTACTTATGGGGTCAAGATAGGTTGTGATGACCCTAAGGTTATTTCAAGAAAAGAACAAGGGAGAGCAATATATTTTATGGTCAAAGAGAAGAAAAACCTTGTCCTTTAAATTCTGTTATAAAACCAAGTGAGCTCTTATGTTAAGGATATATTGTGTATTAGTGTCATGCTGTTAACATTCAACCTAAGGAAGAAAAAGCAGAAGACATCCCTATAGTTTGTGAGTTCAGAGAAGTTTTCTGGAAAAGTTACCGGGACTGCTCCACCGAGAGAAATTGATTATGAGATTGAATTCATCACTGGTGCCTAATTCATCTCAAAAATCTCATATCGTATGGTCCTAACTGAGCTTAAGAAACTACAGATTCAGCTAGATGAGCTATTACAGACGGGCTTTATTAGGCCAAGTGTATCAGCATGGAGTGCCCCAATGTTGACTGTAAAGAACAAGAATGGAACCTTGAGATTATGTATTGATTTTACAACTGAACAAGATCACTATCAAAACCTTATAGCCATCGCCCTAAGTAGATGACTTATTTGATCAACTGTAGGGAGCAGGAGTCTGATCTAAGATTGATTTGAGGTCAGGATACCATCAACTTAGCATTATATCTGAATACATTACCAAAACCATACTAAGGACCATGTTTGGGTCACTATGAACTCATTGTGATGCCTTTTGGCTTAATCAATGGCCCCGCGGCCTTTACGGATCTTATGAATTGAGTTTCAGATTATATCTAGACAAGTGTGGCGGTATTTATAAAAGATATCTTGAAATACTCCAAGGATAAAAATGAGCAGATTGTTCATTTGAGGACAGTGTTATAGACCTTGAAGGAACATCAATGACATAGCAAATACAAGAAGCATGAGTTTTGGTTAGAAGCAATGGTAGCTTTAGAACATATGATTCCAAAGGATGAGATTAAGGTTAATTTGCAAAAGGCAAAAGCAGTTACAAAGTGCCGAAGATCCACCAATACATTGAGACTGGAAACTTGTTGGGTTTTAGTAGGGAATTATCGAGTTCAGAAAGGAGTTGTCAAAGATTAGCTTCCTTGACCAATTTGTTGAAGCAGGCTAGAAAGGTAGCAAGAAGATATAGTAGTACCTTATTCCTTCCAACAGTTCAAGTCTTATGAGTGGTACCTTACCCATAATCCAGGTGCACTGAGAATTTGAAAACATTACTTGTAAGGTGTACCTTGTGCAATCTATACTAATCATCAAAGTCTGAAGTACATCTTCACTCAGAAGAAGCCTAATCTATATGGAACATCAGTTGTGGCGGATCCAATGTCAACCAAGAACTGAAAATATTGTGACAGATGCCCTAAATAGGAAGACACGACATCCCTTACGCACTATAGCGATTACTCAGCTGAATCTCTTGAGAGAGCTTAAGGGGCTTGACATTCAATTAGCATCGCCCAGGAAGGCGAATGTTAAATTGCCGACACTTATCTTACAGCCTTCCCTAATGGAGGAAATTAGAGGGAATTAGGATAGTGATCCCGAGCTCTAATGAATAAAGCAGAATCTTGAGAAAGGGATTCAATTTCAATGGACTTTGTCATGGGATTCCTTCAGATATAGTGTCTGATAGAGATCAGAGACTTTAAGTCTGTTTTGGCATGCACTTCAAGGAGTTTATAGAACTAGATTGAATTTTAGCAGTTCTTATTATCCTGAAATGGATGGGAAAGCATCTAAACATATCAATGGATCCAACTCTTCGGAGTTGGAGCCTGTAGTACTTCATGACTTATGACCAGCATAGAACTCTCAGCGATCGACGTTGTGATAGCACTAGCAGCGAATCCTACATGAAACATTAGGTTAAAATGACGGCAGACATTAACAATAAAATCATCTTTTGGGTCATGAAGTTCTTCTCCAGCATTTAACAAGGTGACATATGTCAGAAGACTTTCAAAAATATACCATTAGAACCGACAAAAAAATTATATGGATAAAAGAAGGAGATTCCTGGAATTTCAGGAACACGATAAGGCTGTTCAGACAGTTCTGCCAACAAAGGGTATCAGGAGGTTGAACTACGAATAAACTGAGGCCAAGATTTATTGGACTATATCAGTTTATTGAAAGATTGAATCCCATAGTTTGCCAACTAGATCTATCTATATAACTCAAACATGTGCATGACGTGTTTCTTGCCTCACAACTCAAGCATTATACTTCATATCCTGATCACGCTATCATAATCAAACCCATTGCAGTCATTGGGGGTCTTGTGTTTTCAAGAGCACCCAGTTCAGATGTTATATCACAGGATGAAGCAGTTAAGTATCAAGCAGATACCTTAAATCAAATTACCTTAGGCAAATTATACCTCCCCAGAAGCTACTTGGAAAACTGAGCAAGAAGTGAATGCCAAGTACTCATATTTATTTGAAAGCACCTTGCATGATCGTCAAAGTTCAAAAGTTTCGAGGACGAAACTCTTTAAGGGAGGAAAGCTGTAATATCCCGACCCTAAATCATGGTTATTTATTTAATTAAGTCATATTATTAATTTTTCACATTTATTTATCTCATTTAATCATCCCGGTTGGGAGAGTTCATCTGGGGCTCCACTTTATAATTCGAGTTTCATTTACCGAAAACAATTTTTCAGAGAAATTAATATTAGGCCTCGATAATTATGATTTAAAAGATTAAATTATTTTTTTTTCCATGATATCACGTTCAATTTTGAGCTTCGCAAAAACAAATTTAATTTATCGCACTCGGTTTAATTTACTTTCCGAACCCGAACTCATTTAGGGCCAATTTTGGCCCAACAAGTTCCTAATCCATTTGTTTAGCTAATTACTATCATAAACCCTAATTATAATTAGCAAATATATTATTTTGGGGATTTACATTTTCAGCCAAGTGTTTTTACTTCAATTTTCAGCCAAGTATTTTGCTTGCTTAAGTTAGTGATCTAGTCATCCTCTTCTTTTATCCACTCACCCTTCCTTCTCCCTCTTGCACGGCTGCCTTCTTCTCTTGGCTGATCCACCACCTTCCAGCCACTTTCCAGCCACCAGCCAACCACCCTCTGGCCACCATCCGCCGCCCAAACGCCTCCCACATCAAGCATCATCTTCATCTCTCCCTTTTAATCACCAAGTGAGGTAAACCCTAACCTTATCTTGTTGGTTTGCTGTATTTTAGTTTTGATTCTAATTTTGTTTATTGATCATGCTATTTTGATAGTGATAAGAGCTATTTTTGAGGTGTTAATTTGTTGGCTAAGCACGAAAGCATGCTAAGGTTGAGTTGCCTTTGATCATGCAAGTTAGTTTGAAGTGATGGATTTGGATTATTTTAAATGAGATTTTGTGATCTTTGGCATTGATGATGAATATCAAGATGTTTATACTGATTTATATAAGTTATGGAGTGATTTTAGTGGGTGGTTATGTGAAGAAAAGATTGCAAGGATGTAATTATTGAGCTGTAAACAGACCTAAAACAGGGGTATGTTTCGGATTAAACTGGTAGCAAACGATGCATGGGAAAATCATTATTTTTATTGGGTATCTAGAGAGGATGTTAGCTTTCAATGGGCTTTAGAATTACTTAATTTCGAGTTGTGTGGACAAAGTTATGGTCCATTTACTGAAACCTACGCAGAATACATCGAAACTGGGAGCATATTTAAACAGTGAACTTTACGAAAAAGCTGGTATTGATTGGCTCATTGAAAATTTGTGATTTTTGGTGTGTAGATAGATCAATGAGTTATCTTTAACATGCATTTTGAATTGCCTTAATCCAAGTTCTGTGAAAAAAGCCATGGTCATTTTGCTATGACTGCACAGATTGAACTAAAATTGTGCATGTCTATGTTCTACTCTAATTTTAGGGACCTTACTATGTGAATCATGCTTTGTGTCCTAAATAAACATTTTAGTGGACATTATAATCTTTTCATATTGGGGTTTTGTATCTCAATGGAAGGTCGGGAGTGAAAGATATGAATTTTCTAAAGTAGACCATCAAATGATATTTTGTGAAGAAAGAAACCAGTACTTAACAGATCAAACTGAGGTTATTTGAGCCTTTATGAACCTCACAACACCCCTCATGATATTAAACCTCCCTTTATCCATTTTAGAAGCATTATAGCTTCTATTATCCATTGCAGATGCATTACACTTTTTATTATCTATTTCAGAAATAGCAGAAGCCCATATTTCATTTATATCAATTATAATCTTTTCATTATTCACTTAATCATTTTAATCTTGTCTATTTTATTTCAATTTGTTGTATTTCGAGTTCAATGACTTTAATTGATTTATTTTTCAGATCATTTTGACGTAACTTATTTAGATTGAATTTGTGGCATTGTTGAACCCTTCTTACTTAATCAATTTCCATTAAAGTTACAAATTATGTCAGTGAATTTGGTTTACTAACTACATTTATCTATAATTACATTTCCTTATCAGAATCGGGGCCTAGTCTATCATTTTTCATTGTGCATCTGCATTATCAAGTGAAATATCATTTTAAAGATTTCAGGTACGTCCATTGCCTGTATCTTTAGAAATCAGAGTGTATTTATCAGCGTTACCATATTTTGGTAAGTACATCAATAAATCAGTTTACACAGTGATTTATCAGTTAATTCGTGACCCCGTCAGTTATCATTTATAGGACATTCGCCCTACAGTTACCCGCGCGGCTTCAGGCTAGGTCTCCGATCGGCGTGGCAGGTTTACACCTATCCATAGATCGTAATAATATCAAGGGGTTCACTATCAGATAATAACTATCAATTCAGTTTTACATTTATCGTATTCCCTATTTTAACTTAAATTGAATTGCGAAGCGGCCGCCCAAACCATTTATTTAGAGATCATTTATCAATACAGGAATGCACGTACTGAGCTTCGGCTCACAGTTCGAAATATTTTTCATGTTTCATTTTAGGCAAATGCTCAGAGAATTGCCCGCATACCAGCAAATCAGTTAAAGAAAATAAGTGAATCAAGGAAATCCGGATGGATCAAAAGTAATGCAGTATATGCATACTTTAAAGTTGTATTTTGAATTCTTCAGTAGATGGTGAATTATTTTTTATGGTCCATAAACCCTACATTGGTTAATATAGTTGTGAACGGCTGATCATATGTGAAGGTGTATGATTGAAGCTATGCTTAACTGTGTCATTTATAGCACTCACATTTCAACCCTTGTCTTTTTGGACAGCGGTAATGTCCCTATCATTGGATTTATCATATTATAATTGAGTGTTTTATCAAGGAGAATATAAACAATGATACATGTTTAATTTGAGGGCGTAACATATATGTATATGTATATATGTATATATACATACAAACATACACACACACACACAAATACATATATATATATATATATATTCACGTATATGTATATATATACATATATGTGCGTGTATATATATATATATATATATATATAT
>JAKOGI010004036.1:0-35334 GCA_029747015.1 Carnegiea gigantea
ATATATATATATATATGTATATATATAAGTACAAGATTATATTTGTTACACAGTTTGCCTAAAAGACCCATCTTCTCATGCAAACCTGCAACGAAAAGTCTCGTTCGGTAATCCATATTCCATAGCTAATTATGTTTCTTGTTAAAGTTTTCTGGTGTGCATGGATATTATCTTACTGTTATTAGCAAAATTGTGGAACTAAGATTTTTTTATGAGGTGAGGATCCGAATTGGATGGAAGTTATGGCAAAAGAAATTGAGACACTTGCATAAAACAATACATGGACTATTGAAGGCTTACTCTGGAAAGAAGGACATTAATTGCGAATGGATGTAGGGAATGAGGTATCATGAGGAAGGTAGTGTGGAGAGATGCAAGGAAAGACTTGTGGTCCCAGGAGATGAGTAGGTTGAAGGATTTAACTATAAGGTGACATTTGCTCCCATAGTCAAGATGACTAGTGTCAGGTGTTTTCTAGCAGTTGCAGTAGCTGAAGGATGTGAACTACATCAAATGGATGTAAGCAAAGTCTTTCTACATGGGGATCTGAATGAAGGAGTGTGCATGGTTATGCCAACCAATTTTAATGCAACTAATCCTCAGAAGGTATATAGACTACGCAAGTCTCCTTATGGGTTGAAACAAGCACCATGTTAATGGTTCTCTAAGCTATCTCTAAACTCTTTGAAATATGGTTTTATAAGCTCTTATTTGGACTACTCTCTCTTCACATACAAAAAGGGAGACAAGTTCATGGCTTTGTAGGTTTATGTGGATGATTTGGTACTCATGGGTAATGATCCTAATACCTGTGTGCAGTTTAAGGTATATTATATCCAAGACTTAAGGCCACTAAAATATTTCCTGGGAATTGAAGTGCCTAGAAACTCTATTTTTGTGTCAAAGAAAATACGCTTTGGGGTCAGTTGATGAACGTGGACTACTAGGGTCCAAACCGGTCGATTTGCCTAAGGCAACAAATCATAAACTTGCTTTGGCAATAGGAGGGCGCTCAGCAGATCTAACTCAGTATTGAAGACTTATGGGGGGATTGATCTATCTTACAATTACGTGTCTAAAATTATGCTCTTCAGTTCATATTTTGTCTTAATTCATACATGAGCCAAAAGAAGGACACCTACAAGCCATCAAACGCATCATGCGCTACTTGAAGGGTAATCCAGGACAAGGGATACTATTGAGAAGCAACTGCGAACTTCATATTTATGCTTTCTATGATTCAGATTGTGGGTCATACCCTATTACTCAGCGATATCTAACTAGATACTGAGTTATTCTTGGAGGGTCACCTATATCTTAGAAGATAAAGAAGCACATCACAATGTCTCGGTCTTCAATTGAAGTAGAATATAGGGCAATGACTACAGTTATTGGCGAATTAATATGGATCAAATCTTTCCTTGGCTCTTTAGGAGTGTTCATGACGAAGCCCATGTAGCTGTATCGTGATAGTCAAGCAGCTTTACACATTGCAGCTGTATTGTGATAATTAAGCAGCTTTACACCAAGTGTTTATGAAAAGGCTAAGCACATTGAAATCGATTGTTATTTTGTTTGTGAATGTTTGTTTTGAGGAGAATTGGTTACCAACTACCTTCCTTCCAAGTATCAATTAGCAGATTTTTTACTAAAGCTCTGGGGAAACAACAATTTCATTTTCTACTTTCCAAGTTAGGCATTGTTAATCCCCATGCTCGAATTTGAGGGGGAGTAATAGGAGATAATTATTGTGAATAATTATTTTTGTAATTAGTATCCGAGTTGTACTATGCTTCTTGCGAACCAAGCTAGGGTTAGGGATTAGCCATTGTTTTGTGTATATATTCCCTGTATGTCGTGGGTTTAACAGTGAAGTAAATCTAGAGCATTGTCTTCTGTATTTCTTTGTGTGCCTTTTCTCAAGGGTTCCGCCTTAAGGGCTTTTTCTATTTCTCTAAAAAGGATAGTGAATTTTTATTTGTTCGAATTTTTGTTTTTGGGAGGATGGAAACAGAAGTTTTTTTATCCATCATGCTTTCGGCAGAATATGTTAATTAGATTCTGGGTCCAAAATCCTTAAGGAAGAGGGGCCTGTTTAGCCTTAAAAGAAGCCAAGAGAAGAGCAGAGGGCTAGTCATCGATTTTTGCTTCAAATGAAACTGTTCTTTTAATCTGAGTTCTATACATTCTTCAGTTTCAGGGCAAAACCGACTTGCTTTGAAGCTTCTACTAACATGATCAGTGATTTGCCCAAGAATGTAATCGATAATATTATACAATTTTTATCGGTGGTTGATGCTGTAAGGATGAGGGTCTTATCTGAGAGCTGGAGACGTAATTGGGTGTTAGTTCCACAATGTTACCAAAAGCTATTATTTAGCAATTATTCATCTAATATTGTTCCTAGATATTGTTTCCTATATTGGTTTTAGAATAGGACTCTTCTCCTTGCTTGGACTCCAAGCAATACACGGCTAGGGCATAGAAGGGCTAGCACGGCATGTGTACTATATAAACATCAAGCGTTTGTAACTACAGAAGCAAGCGAGTAATAAAGCTCATTTATATCTTCTTATGCTTGATAATATTTTTCTATCACATGTTTAAGTAGTTTTTTCATGGTATCAGAGCCATGAGTTGAGGAAAGGAGTTTGTGATCGACAATCAATCCCCTTACAACCTTCACCCTTCAGAAGCTCCTAGAGTGGTAATCACTTCAGTAATCTTCATTGGTAAAAATTACGATTTGTGGCAAAAGGCTGTATGAATAGCCTTGAGATCCAAAAACAAGTTAGGGTTCATAGACGGAACCCTAACCAAGCCTACACCTAAAGGAGACGACCTTGGCGAACTGAACGCATGGGAGATGGCCAACTTGATGATATGTTATTGGATTGTCGATGTCATTGAGCCAAAACTTCGTACAAGTATCGCCTATGTCGGAATAGCACCGACAATGTAGGAAAATCTATGAAAAAGGTATGCGGTGGCTAATACCCCTAAAATCCCCCAAATATAGCTGAATGCAAACAGGAGGGATTAGACATAGTTGAATTCTACTCTAAACTCATGGGAATGTGGAGTGAACTAACCAATTACACTAAAATTCATCAATGTACGTGTCGAAAGTGTGAATGTGACATTGGGGTTAAAGTAGTAAAAATGTTAGAGGAGGAGCATACACATCAATTTCTCATGGGACTTAATGACGAGGCATATGGCAATGTACGAAGCCAAATCTTGGCAATGGACCCACTACCATCCCTCGACCGAATCTTCAATATGGTGTAGCAGGAGAAGAATCATAAACAACTCATGGTGGGTCGAGATCATAGGGCTGAAAATATAGTGGCCTTTGCCGTCAAGGAACACCCGACTACAGCAAAAAGACCTACATGCAAGCATTGTGACGTCGAGGACACACGGAGGACGGATGCTTCGAACTAATCAGGTACCCTCTGAACTAGGCGACCCGAAGACGTAGGAGAGGAGGTCGAACAGGCCAAGGTAGAGGACCTGGCCGAACAAGCGCAGGACATGGGCATGGCTTCAACGAAACAGCAAATCAGACTCTAGCCCTGATCGAAGAGGGAACGTCCAACAGCAGCGGCCCAATAGGCCTTGGTCCAGCGTCGATTCTAGAACTAAGCCCAGAGCAGATTCAGAAGTTGCTTAGCCTTATTAAAACACCAAAACTCGAGATCGAAAAATTATCAGGTAATATTGCTTGGATGTTTGACAGCAGAGCTTCATGTCATATGACTGAAGTCAAAAAGTGATGCACGAGACGAAGAAAATTTCATCCATATCGGTTGCCTTGCCAAACGGGACACACACCATGGCCAATGATGAAGGCTCTGTGACGTTGGGACAACGAATCAAATTAAATAAAGTTCTATATGTTCCTTCGATTCAATGCAATCTTATTTCAGCGGCAAAATTATGTAAGGAGCTAAACTGTAGTGTGACCTTTTTCGATGATTTTTGTGTATTGCAGGATCGTATTTTGAGGACTCCGATTAGTGTAGGTGAGCAACGAGGAGGAGTTTACTACTTCAAGGATAGGTCATTGGACAAGCCACAAGTCAATGCTGTTAACATCGATCATCTATGGCATAGGCGACTGGGACATCCGTCCCGTGCAATTTTATCTCTCTACCAAATAATTTAGGAGTAATTAGTAGTAATGTTAAGGATGATGTGCGTGAGATTTGTAATCGGGCCAAGCAAGCTCGAATCACTTTTTCAGCAAGTTCAAATAAAGCTGAGTTTGTTTTCAATCTTGTTCATTGCGATATTGGGGGGGCCTTATAAAGAAGCATCATCTTATGGGGCTCACTATTTTCTCATAATAGTCGATGACGCAAGCCGGGCCACTTGGGTGTACTTAATGATTAATCGGGCCAAAACCAGCAAATTGTTAAGAGATTTCATTATTATGGTCCAAAATCAATTTGGGACCCCAATAAAATCATACGAAGTGATAACGAATCCAAGTTCACCGCTAAGCCCATGCAATAGTTCTATGAAGAACACAGAATCCTGCACCAAAGTAGCTATGTGGACACACCACAACAGAATGGTAGGGTTGGAAGAAAACATAGGCACGTTCTGGACGTTGCTCGAGCCCTTCTGTTTCAAGCTAGTCCCCCTACCAAGTTTTGGGGTGAATGTGTGGTTACGGCCGTCTATTTGATCAATCGAACGCCTAGCAAACTGTTGGATGGAAAGACACCATATGAGATGCTTTATCGTAAAACACCCTCATATGATCATATAAAGGTATTTGGCTCTCTATGTTTTGCACATAACAAGCAGATCAAGGACAAGTTCTCCCCTAGGGGGAGGAGGTGTTTGTTTGTGGGCTATCCCTTTGGCCAAAAAGGATGGAAATTACTCGATCTAGAGGCCAAAGAATATTTTGTAAGCCGAGACGTTATCTTCCACAAGAATATCTTTCCATTCGTAAGCATGGTGCAACCCAGAGAACCATACGATGAACCTACTCGTTTACGGCTAGCTGAATCTTTCCTTACCTCACACGATGAAGATCCCCTTCAGCAGCTGCTGGGGATAGCAGCAAATCATGGGCCACCCATGATTGAAGAAGGGGAAGCCTCCCTGTCTTATGGGCAGAAGCGAGCACGAACATCGAACTGGGCCAGCCCCAGTCTTGTGATGCCCCTGGACCGAGCCCAGAACAGGTCATCCACGAGCCCAGTAGTAATGGCCCACATCAGCCCACTAGATCATATGATCATGATGGGCCATCCAGTTCCAACGTGCTAATGACCTCCGATGTAGCCCAAGCCCCAGGTAGGCCCTCTAGACTCACTAAGCGTCCTGTCTGTTACGCCGACTACTTATGTTACAGTGAATGTCCCAATGACCCCCACACCTCAAAATTCCTGTCTCTCGCCAGCTCACCCAACCAAGGAGCCTCAGGTACGCGATGTCCTATAGCTAACTATGTCTCAACTAACAATTTTTCTGTATCCTATCAACATTTTTTGGATGCTATAACAAGGGTGGTTGAGCCCAAACCATTCCAGGATGTAGCACGAGACCCTAAGTGGCATGCGGCCATGGCCGAAGAGATTGAAGCGTTGGAAAAGAATCAGACTTGGTCGATTGAGGAACTCTTTCCGGGCAAGCACCCCATCAGCTGTAAAAGGGTGTATCGAGTGAAATATGATGCTGATGGCAACATTCAGCGCTACAAAGCGCGATTGGTCATCCGTGGTGATCATCAGGTTGAAGGATTTAACTATAATGAAACATTTGCCCCAGTTGTAAAAATTACAAGCATCAGACTTTTTCTATCCGTAGCAGTGGCAAAAGGCTGGGAACTTTATCAGCTGGATGTGAACAATGCATTCTTACATGGCGAATCGGAAGAAGAAGCATATATGACGCTGCCTCTTGGATTCAAAACTAGCAACACTACTAATGTTTCCCATGACAATGGTTTGCCAAACTATCCACAAAATTGTGTGAATATAGATTTATTCGCTCATATGCTGATTATTCCCTCTTCATATATCGCAAAGGGGACGTATTCATGTCGCTCCTTGTTTATGTGGATGACACTGTGCTGGCAAGTAACAACTCTGCTGCTTCTGCGGCCTTTAAAGCCTATTTGCATCACTGTTTTAGCATCAACAACTTAGGACCTCAAATATTTCCTTGGTATTGAGGTAGCACGGGGACCTAACGGGATGTTCTTATGTCAGTGCAAATATGCTCTTGAAATTATCGACGAGTGTGGATTATTAGGAGCCAAGCCAACTGATTTTCCTATTGCTAAAAATCACAAACTTGCCTTGGCAAGTGGTCCCCCACTGAACGATACTGTGCGGTATTGACGCTTGGTTGGACGGGTTATCTACCTCACAATAACCAGGCCCGATCTTACTTATGCCGTCCATGTCTTATCACAATTTATGCACTCACGCAAAACGGATCACATGGACGATGCGCTACGAGTTATGCGCTACCTGAAAGGCGCTGCAGGAGAAGGTATTTTTCTTTCTTCCGACAGTAATCTACAATTATATAGTTATTGTGACTCCAATTGGGGTACATGCGCTCTCTCTCGATGATCTTTAAGTGCCTACTTTATCAAACTTGGTCATTCACCCATATCATGGCATACAAAGAAATAGGCAATAGTGTCCCGGTTGTCAGCCGAAGCAGAATACAAAGCCACGGCAGTGGCAACTAGTGAACTCGTGTGGGTGCGAACATTTCTAGCATCCTTAGGCATCTTTCATTCTCAACCTATGAGACTCTACTGTGACAGCCAGGCAACCCTGCACATCGCAAGAAACCCAGTATTCCACGGCCGCACCAAACATATTGAACTAGACTGTCATTTTATACGAGAGAAGCTCGTAGTAGGCCTCATCTCGTTTACTCATGTTCGCTCTCAGCACCAACCTGCTGACATACTCACCAAAGCACTTGGCAACGCGCAGTTCCAGTATCTCAAGGGCAAGTTGGGTCTGGCTAACTCCCACACTCCAACTTGAGAGGGAGTGTTACGGAAAGCTATTATTTAGCAATTATTCATCTAATATTTTTCCTAGATATTGTTTCCTATATTGGTCTTAGAATAAGACTTTTCTCCTTGCTTGGACTCCAAGCAATACACGGCTAGGGCATAGAAGGGTTAGCATGGCATGTGTACTATATAAACATCAAGCGTTTGTATCTACAAAAGCAAGCAAGTAATAAAGCTGATTTATATTTTCTCATGCTTGATAATATTTTTTTATCACATGTTTAAGTAGTTTCTTCACACAACTTGTATTTGATTGGAAATTTGCTTACGTTCTCAAGAATAACGCTGCTGATGAAGAAGATGAACTTGATGCCTACAAGTGGTCGAGCATCACCAGTAATATGCTCTTACTTCATGAGGGGTCCATGATTAAATTTTCTCTGACTATTCCGTATTTTCAATCGGTCCTAATATTAGTCCGTGGACATCACATGTATCGAAGAATGGAGTGAAAAGCCTTACTCTTTTAAATCATAATACTGAATTCCCCTTTAGACTGCCATCCTATCTCTTCTCCCGTGTGCCGCTGGAACATTTGTCGCTTCTTAGTTGTAGTATTGGTCATTTTCCTTATTTTACGGGTTTGAGAAACCTCTTGAGCCTTGTATCCTACATCTTTGTTTTTGTCTCATCAAAGGTCTTAGCAAACAGAGGTATCTCAAGGATTTTACCTACAACAACATTTAAGCATATGAAAGTCTTCAAGTTTTTATGGACTGAGTTGATGACATGGATGAGTTTTTATGTGTCTTTGGCTTGATTCAAAGCTGCCTCAATATGAAGGAACTCAAGATATCTGTGAGTGTCATTCCAAGCCAACTCAATATGGAGGAAGTTGCAATCTTAATGAGTTACTGGATAACATGAAGATGATTTTCAGTTAATGAGTTAAAATCAAACGAAACCGACAACAATACTCAATGTCAACGGAAACATGTTTAAAGAAACTGTGAAGGAGAAGAGCTGAATATGCAGAACACGTTGGAGGCCAAAAATTTTACTGCCTCTGATTTTGCCTTGCCTCTTATTCCTCAACTGGATTCAATATATATAGTCCTAAAACAATATAAGAGATTCTAAAGTTTAGGAGATAATCAAGGAGTTAATTACAGCAAGTATACAAAACAGTATTATATAGAATAAAAGCAAAATATTTTCCAAATATGTGTATCCTAATACTCCCCTCAAGGTGGAGCATGAGGGTTAATCATGCCCATCTTGTCCTGTAATGAAGTAAAAGGTTTCTTCCCGAGAGCTTTGGTGAATATGTCTGCCAATTGTTGTTTGGATGGAATATAGGGGAGAGTAATATCACCGGTTTCTAATTTTTCGCGCACAAAATGACAATCCAGCTTGATATGTTTTGTGCGTTCATGAAACACCGGATTCTTGGCAATATGAAGCGCAACCTGATTATCACAAAACAGGTGCATAGCAGAAGCATGAAGTACTCCAAGAGAGCTAAGTAATGCTTTTAGCCAAATCAGTTCGCTTGTGGTCATTAGCATAGATCGGTACTCAGCCTCTGCAGAGGAGCGAGAAACAGTTGTCTGTTTCTTTGTTCTCCAAGAGATTGACGATCCGCCAAAAGATTGGCGATCCGCTAAATGTGACAAGGTATCCGGTGAGAGATCGTCTAGTAAGCGGACATGCACCCCAATCTGCATCACAGTAGGCGCGTACTTGTTGATCGCAATCAGAGCGCAATAGAATCCCATAACCAGGAGTGCCTTTGAGGTACCGGAGAACCCGACGAGCAGCATCCATATGTTCTGCCTTGGGCTCTTGCATAAACTGTGATAAGATATGAATCGCGTAACATAATTCCGGTCTAGTAATTGTGAGATAGATTAGACGCCCCACTAAGCATCTATATCGACTAGGATCATCCAACGTTGTCCTTTGTGCCAATGCAAGCTTGTGGTTTTCTTCCATGGGAAAATCAATTGGCTTACTACCCAAAAATCCACTTTCTTCCACAATTTCAAGAGTGTACTTACGTTGACGGAGGAAAAGACCACGTGGGCCTCGAGCAACTTCAATGCCATGGAAGTACTTAAGTGGCCCAAGGTCTTTGATGCGAAAACAATTGTTGAAGTAGACTTTAAACTCAGCACAAGCTTGGGAGTCATTCCCGGCAAGAATAATATCATCAACGTATACCAAAAGAGCCGAGAACACCTTGCCCTTACGGTATGTAAATAGAGAATGGTCGGCATATGATCTTACAAAACCGTAGGTGACCAGTGTCGAGGAGAGCTTGGCAAACCATTGTCTCGGAGCTTGTTTTAGTCCATAGAGTGATTTTTGTAACTTGCATACTTTGGTAGGAGAGCTAGAGGAGAATCCAGGTGGCAAGCGCATGAAGACCTCTTCTTCTAAATCACCATGCAAGAAAGCATTATTGACATCCATTTGGTGGAGTTCCTATCCTCTTGCAAATGCAACTGATAAGAAAAGTTCTCAGACTGGACATCTTAGCTAAGGGAGCAAAAGTCTTATTGAAATCAAACCCCTCCAATTGATGATCAGCTCTTACCATGAGACGAGCTTTGAATCTTTCAATGGTGCCGTTAGACTTATATTTTACTTTGTAGACCCACTTGGAACTGATTGGTTTCTTCCCAGGTGGCAAATCTTTAATAGTCCAAGTCTGGTTCTCTTCCAATGCTTTTATCTCTTCGATCATAGCTTGTCGCCAACGAGGATCTTTGACAGCTTCTTAATAGTGCCTGGGCTGAACAATGTTTGTAATAGTGGCAAGAAAAGCTCTATGGCGAGAAATTGTCACATGCGATATATTGAGTTAGTGGATAGGGATTACCTAAAGAGCCGTTTGGAAGTGAGGATGCGAGCGGGGTCCTTTCACTTGAGCATTATAACAGAAGTAATCTTCCAAATGTGATGGTCTTTGCCGCTCTCTAGTGGGTTGGGCCTGCGCAGGAATATTGGACTGGGTAATGCGGTTTTCAGCACTCCCCCTTACCATGGGCCTACCCGAGTTGAGAGAGGTAGGCGGCCTAGACAGTGTGGGCGTCTCCTCAGCCTCAATGGGCACAGCTCACCCATTAAAAACAGAAGGGCCAAATGTTTGAGGCCCAAGTATATGCAGCTCCTGGATAGGCAAGTCAGTGGCATTTTGCAGCCCAGCAAACTGATACGACCCAAGCGTAGTTGTTGCATCCCCATCAGGCTCACATGAACTGGTTGCGAATGTGGACTTTTTTAGTTCATTGGACCGAATTCTTCTATGCAAGCATTCGTCAACCACAACTTCATTATTTACACTCAAACGTTACTCTGCTTGCTGCCCAACATGATGCTTAGAAAAAGGAAATATTGTTTCATGAAAAACTACATCTCGACTAATAACGATCTCATTGGTCTCTAAATCATAAACCTTCCACCCCTCTTTGCCATAAGGGTATCCCACAAAAACGCAGTTCCGACTCCTGGGAGCGAACTTGTCCTTAGACCTTAACTTAAGGTGAGCATAACAAAGGCACCCAGACATTTTAACATGGTCATATAAGGGCTTAACACCAAATAGCACCTTGTAGGGGGTTTTGCCATTTAATATCTTGCTTGGAGTTCTATTAATCAAGTAACCCGCAGTGAGAACGCTCTCCCCCCAAAAATTAAGTGGTAGATGTGCTTGGAAGCGAAGAGCCCTAGCGACATTCAGAATGTGTCTATGTTTTCTCTCAACCCGCCCATTTTGTTAAGGGGTATTTATGCAAGTTGTTTGATGTATAATCCCCTTTTCTTGGTAAAATTATCTCATGGGCCCTAAAACTTCTTGTCCATTATTGCTTCTAATCATCTTCACATCTTTACCAAATTGTATTTTCACCATGATCACAAAATTTTGCAACAAAACCGGCACTTCCCCCTTAGCCCTCATCAAATAGACCCAAACCGCATGACTAGCATCATCAACAATTGTAAGAAAATATTGGACAACACAAAGAGATGGTACTCTATATGCACCCCAAATGTCACAGTGAATCAATTCAAACAAATCTCTAGCATGACTTTCACTAGCAAAAAATTGAGTGCGTGTCTGTTTGGCACGAAAGCAAATATCACAAGGTCCTTCAACATTTTTCTCAAAACTACTACTAAGATTAAGATCTTTGTAAAATAAAGATAGAACTTGATCCGATGGATGTCCTAAATGCCCATGCTACAAGTTGTGAGAGCCTACCACATTGACTTGAGCCATTGAGGATGTGATCTTTTCAATGCAGTAGACCCCTCCTCGCAATCTACCGACTCCAATCAGGCTCTTCGAGATACGGTCCTGTATCACACACAACTCTTCATCAAAAATCACAATACATTTGAGGTCTTTAATTAATTGAGCCACAGAAATCAAGTTGCACGAAAAATTTGGTATATAGAGAACTTTGTCCAAACATATTCGTGGACTCAAACTCATACTCCCTTCCATATGTGCCACTATATGGTCCCCATTAGGCAAGTTTACTGGTATTGGGCATACTGGCATTTGCTTCTGAAGGAGTTGCACATCCCCTGTCATGTGGCGGGATGCTTCGGAATTGATTATCCAGTGAGATTTACCTGCCAATTTCTCATAACGGGGCTTAGGTGGTTCAATCAGGCTAAGCAACCTTTGAACTTGATCATTTGTGAACCCGGAAAATGCATGATTGCTCTGTTCTGTGCAAACCGCCTCCTGTTCTCGCTGCTGCTTAGAGACAGTGTGCTCCGCTGAGTATGCCGCTTCTCGGGCACCTCCTCTGCCTCGGTTTCCGATGGTTCGGCCACCACGAGACCCTCTGTTTCGTCCTCTTCCTTTCCCGCAGGAAGCCCATCCCGGTGGGTATCCTATGACCTCATAACAGTTAGCTTCTTCATGCCCGAAACGACCACAATGTTTGCACGTACCTCTTTCGGTTGAAGCTTGAATTCTTCCACCATGACTGACAGCAAAGGCTGCTGCTGTTCCGGTACGCTCATTTCGGCCGATCATAAGTCTCTTGTACTGCTCTTCTTGATTCACGATGTTGAAGATTTTCTCCAAAGGAGGTAATGGCTCTGAGGCAAGGATCTGACTGCGAGTTTGAGAGTAAAGATCGTCGTTCAAGCCCATAAGAAACTGATACGAGTTTTCTTCTTCGAACATTGCCACAATTCTGTATGCTACGTCACAGTTGCACCCTTTGCAAGTACAGTGGGGTATCCTGATATGGTTGCTGAGTTCACTCCAAAATCCTGTCAATTTTGAGTAGAATTCAACCACCTCTAAACCTTCCAGTTTGCATTCAGCAATACTTGTCTTCAATTGATAAATTTTAGGAGCACTAGCAACTCCATACCTTTTACGTAGATCCTCCCACATTGCTCTGGCCGTCTCTGCAAAGGCAACACTGGGACCCAATTTTCGGTCGATGACATTGAGGAGCCACGAGCAGATCGTAGAATTAACCATGTCCCACGCATGGTATTCGTTGAAATTACCTTCTCCGCTTTCAGGTTTCTTGAGGGTTCCATCAATGAATCCAAGCTTGTTTTTCGCTTTCAAGGCAATCCTTACAGCATTCTCCCACAGTTCGTAATTTTTCCCGTCAAAAACCTACGCTGTGATTAGCATCCCAGGACCTTCAGATGGGTGAAGATAGTACGGTGAATGTGGCTCGATCATGAGCGTCTTCTTCTCTCCGTCCTTGGCCATGTTCTAGCTCTCTTGGCGTGAAAAATATACCGCAGATGGTTTAATTGATGGGTTGCTCTGATACCGTAAAGAAACTGTGAAGGAGAAGAGCTGAATATGCAGAACACGTTGGAGGCCAAAAATTTTACTGCCTCTGATTTTGCCTTTGCCTCTTATTCCTCAACTGGATTCAATATATACAGTCCTAAAACAGTACAAGAGATTCTGAAGTTTAGGAGATAATCAAGGAGTTAATTACGGCAAGTATACAAAACAGTATTGCATAGAATAAAAGCAGAATATTTTCCAAATATGTGTATCCTAATAATGTTACACCTTAGTCTCAGTTGTGCCTGATGACTATCATTCATCACAATTAAACTTTGAAGGTGAATTGGGTTATCCCATATGGTGACTAGCTGTCATTGTCATGGTTGGTTGACGTTTTGTTGTCATTATTCATCTCTTGCACTTTTCGGTCAGTGGTCATAGACAAAGCCCATCTCTGGCCATCACTACCCTGCCTTTGTGGAGGTTTTCTGCACCACCAGCATTTTGATTTACAGCTTGACTGTATCGGAAGTTTAGTCAGTAAAGATGCTTCAAATTGGGCAAATAACTGTCTGATCATTGGATTAATTTTTTTATCCAGATGGAATGAAAGACCGAAAAATTGGAGGTTGAGCATTTTGGCAATTACTCTGAGCATACATTCAACCATCTTCATACCATTTATATTAGAGATATCAGAGGCCTCACTGTAGAGCTGAAATTGATTTCATATCTGCTTGCTTGCTTTCTGTCATTTAAGAGACTATCATTCACATGCCATTGTACGTTCACGGCTGCCACAAAATTGCAAGTGGAAAGAAAGGTGCTACAGTTTCAGAGAGCATCGTGCAAGGCAGAAGTTGTGCATGTCAAGTCCAGATCCGCTTAACAGTTACTCTACGGCTCAAAACTACTAATAGCTTCACCGTTTGCTCTAGTTGCTTTTGCCGGTTTCTCCTTATATAGCAATTAATCTTGTCTCTACCATTCATCCTGCTGACTCTGCTCATTTGGGTTGCTGAGATCTTGATATGTTGTGTTATCTGTTAGTCACTTTTTTGGGATTGGGCTTTTTCCGTTTGAATTGACTTCTGGACATTTGGTATTTGATCAAACAAGGGGGGTTTTGAAAGTCCGAATGATGGGCTTTTATAAGTTTATCAAGTTCCGCCAATGTAACAAACATCAAGTGAAAAATTAGTGCTATAAACTGTTCAACTTCATTTCCACGAATATCCTAATCAAGCCACCAGATGAGCTGCAGTATTGCCTGTGCTTTTGACATGACTTGAATACAAGATATCAAAGCATGATAGTAGACTTCAAATTCCTCGATCAACAGGTGCACTGCCTCTTTTACCATTTTGAAGTCTAGTGATCGATCCTAGGGAGTCCGATTCAATCACTCTTTCCTCCAGCCTCCTGTGGGTTCAATATTGATCTTCAGCCAAGACGTGGGTGGGGGAAACCATTTGCCAAAGGAGGGAGTACTGGTTTTGCAGAGGAAGGGAAGACCATTTCCAAGAAGGTTCAATAGTCTCCCAGCATTTGCAGGAAACCATCAACAAGGATTGTCGAGATCCTAGTCTCCCGGCATTCGTAGGAAACCATCGACAGGGATTGTCGTGTTTGGGTCTTTGACTGCCATCACACGTTTATTTCTTTGTCATCCAACATGGCCAGGCTATGCATAAGAATGTCCCCAATTTTTCCAATCCGCATTTTTCAATAATTTGGACAACTAAATCCATAAAAGATTCATGTTGGGGACCCATCACTCTCTAAATTCACTACTTCCCCAGTTGGCCTTTATACGACAGCACTCAAATACGAGACGACTTATGTCATCATCTGTACTACAAATTTTGCGAGTGCTATCATCCCCAACATGTCTCACCTTAAGTAATTCATTAACCTGCAGGAGGCCTTGGCAAACTCTCCATGTAAAATGTTTGATTTTGAGCATTATACTCAACAGCTGCATATGCTTCCACCGTGCTTCATCATTTCTCCTTAAGATGAAGATTCTAGTTTGGATTGAATAGCTGGGCCCTGTAATTTCTCCTTCCCAGACGATCCAAGCATCCTCCCATGCTTTAATATTTTTTTCCATCACATATCCTACAACACAGTGCCTCGTTCACTAAGCTCTTGCTCTGCATCAATGTAAAGCTAGAAATATTCAAAAGATGTCATGCTGGGAAAACCTAACATAAACATGAACTAGGTAGTCTATGTATTGCTCATTTGCAGTTCATGTAATATGTGCTATACAGACTATACTCTTTACACTCTGAAATTGAATGGAGCAAAATACTCACACATCACACTTAGATTATTTCTCCTCAAAGCTAATTCCTTTTAAAAAAAAAAAAAAAAATTTACCAGCACCAGCAACACTAATACCACCGCTATCATCACTGCTACTACTACTATTACCACCACTACCACCTTAACCATACTGCTACTGCTGCTACCACTAGCAGTAGTAATAATGCATGAGAGTTTTTATCATTTTGAGGGGACTAATTTCATAACTCCGTTCCAAGTGTGTCTATCTTTAGCCTCATGCTCAACTTTCTACAGAGTGCAATGAAGACTATTTACTTTGCTCCAAAAATATTTTTTTTCCGGATCCAAAAATAATAATATTAATGATATTGCCAAGGCGGGAAAAATCAGTTTCTTCCATTTTGAGCTATTTGGCCAGCACAGTGACGAGGTTAGAAATTAGCAAGAAAGCTAAAAAACAAAAAAGTTAACCGTCACCTGAGAGATTCGAACTCTCGCGGGGAAACCCCATGTACTTAGCAGGCACACGCCTTAACCATTCAGCCAAAGCGACGCTTGGTTGTTGACATGATTTTCCGGACCTAATATCGATGTTGTTTGGTTATCTATTTATTTATTAAGTGATCCCATGATGGATTAAAATATGCTTTAATCATACTTATTAAGTGATCTCATGATGATGGATTAAAATGTGGATGCCGATTGGATGGTTTATTTGGCACATTACACTTGTTGACTGGATTATATACATTACCGAATGAAATGCTAATTAGGTTTAAATTTCTTATGCCTCTTGCCCCGGCCCTCAAGTCTCATAAATGTTTACTATGTGTTTAATTCATATGCTTGGCCTTTAATAATTTCAGGTAGTTATCAATTTATTCTATTGGGATAGTCAAAAGTTACGATTTAAAATTATTTATTTATTTATTTATTTATTTATGTTCGTCTTAAATGTTGAAAATCAAATTGTTCATGGGCTTTCCTAACTTTCCAACACCTTGCCCTTACATACTACTGTTTTCTCAAGCATTATGTATTTTAACAAAGTATTTAATTGAAATATATCAATTTACTATATAGCTAATCAGCGCAAAGTACAAATATTACATTAGTATATAACTACATATTTCATAATCAAATATATTTTTAACCGATTGCAATTGTTCTTTGTGATAGACTTAAAATATGTAGTTTGAGTTAGCACCCCCCTCCCAAGGAAAGTATGTAGCTTGATTTTTTTAAGATAGTGTTTGCTTGGGAAAAAAATAATTTTCCCGGAAAATCATTTTCTATAAAAAATGTTTTTTCAAGAAAAATTTTCACGTCACATTTTCCGTTGTTTGGTACAAGATAAATAATTTTCCATGGAGAAAGAAAACATCAACTAAAGTGTTTAAATAGCAAAAAAATCCACTAAATGGTCATAGTTGAGATAGATGTTGACCTAATGAAGGAATTTTGAGTTTAAAATTTATATTTGAGTTTTTTTGTTTTAATACTTCCTCTCAGATAATCAAGTTCTAATCTAAATATTCGAAATTGTTTTGGTGATGAAAAACATCAATTGATTTATTTAAGTGGTGAAAAATGTCAATTGAATTGACATGACGGAGAAAAATATTGACCAGATGAAGGAATGTCGTGCTCAAAATCTAGATTTGAGCCTATTTTAATCTTTCCTATCTGATGATTAAGTTTCGATCCAAACTGTTTAAGTTGTTCTAGTGGTGAAAAATATTGGTTGTATTGTTTAAGTGGTGAAAAATATTGATTGAATTGTCGTTGTAGAAAAACTGTTGATTAAATGAAATAATATCGAGTTCAACTTGAATTTGAGCCTATTTTAATATTTTCTATCTAATGATCAAGCTTCGATCTAAACTATTGAAATTGTTTTAGTAGCGAGTCAGCTGAATTATTTTAGTATCAAAAAAATGTCAATTAAATTATCGTAACAGAAATAAACGTCAACCAAATGAGTGAAATTTGAGCTCAAATTTATATTTGAGTGTATTTTAATTTTTCCTACTGGATAGTCAAGTTTTTATCCATACTATTTAATCGAATTTTGCACCTAAATTTCAGCTGATCATATCGCGAAAGTTAAATGATGAAAAACAACTTTCTATCTTCTCAAAAGGGAAATCGTTTTCCTCCACTGAGGAGACAATCATTTTTCAGGGAAAATAGTTTTTTATCCTTTATTATGCCAAACAATGGAAAATTGAAAAATTGTTTTCCCTCCAACCAAACACTACCTAATTAAAAAAAAATCATCTACTAATCTTCTGTTGTGTAGAATCATTGGAAGATTCTCATAGCTCTTATGGTGTCTCCCTCCCCAACTTGGATTCTCTCCAGGCAACTAACATCCAGAGTCATTCAAGGTAATCTATTAAGTGCATCACAACTTTTGATTTTCAGGTTCATGTCAGCAAATTACACTCTAAAAAACTAGTAAAATTGAAAACTGCATTGATTTCTTAGAAGAAAAACAATCCTTCGCAATCCCATAGAAATAATAACTTACAGAACTTCATAGTTTTGAATAACTGGTTGTAACCAGTAGATGTGAGCTATCTTCTTTTCAACTTGTTAGAAGTAATTATCGTTAGCAGTCAACATCATTCAACAACTTCAGTAACTTTCAGCATCATTCAAAAATTTTAAGTGACTTTAAGAGACTTTTTAGTAACTTTCGGTTCTATTAAATACTTATCTAAAATATCTAGATATATTTTATTTAATGATTCAGCAATTTTCAAAACCATTCAACAATTTTAAGTAATTTTCAATGACTTCCAGCAACTTTAGTAACTCAAATGTAACTTTAAGTCTTAAGTACCAATAAGTACTTTTCTTAAATTGAAAAGAATAGGGCTGTAATAGCTTGATCAGAATTACAGCCCCCAAAAGTTGATTTATTCATTAGTTACTATTGCCTCTAATTGTGTATCCTACTATTGAGATCCAATTATATAAGTTAATATCCATGTTTTGCTCTACTTTGTACAAATTCTTGAATATTATTGCAGAAGATGATGACTCTAATACCTTCTATCAATCTCCACCTCCCTGTGAAAATGCAAACTATCAATTTTGTTTGCTCTCTTTCTTGCTTCATATTTTGTCGCCATCTTCCATAGACTTGCATCTTAAGAGCTAACATCAATCTCTCTTCTTCATTTTGATTCATGAACATAGTTGTGAGCTTAGAACAAATGTTTGAAGTTCTCATACCTTATCTATTGAGCAAGTTCATTTTGAACTTGGACATTTAAACTATCTTATAACAATATGTTCCCCAGACCTTTGTATTGCTTTCTCTGAACTGTTGACAAAACTTGCATTTTGGATCCCTATCACTAAAATCTTTCTGTCTAATCTTCACAAGATCACAAAGTATAGGTTTCGCTGTATTGACTAAGCATTTCATACTTGCTTCTTTTGAAAGTCGCTAATTCCTCTTCCATTCCATTTAGTTATTTCATCTATCAATTGCTCCGCCCACTCTTCTTATTCTTTAATTTTTGCTCCTTAGCCTTCTTTTTGATGGTACGATTTTCTGTCATCTTTAGGATCGATGTTGGCTCATCTCCTCTAATTAAAACTCTTGATTTTGTTCCATCTCTAAGACGTCCTTCGTGATTATTATGTTGTCATAAGAAGTTCTTCACAAACTTCTTTTTCTGCTTGAGACCTGCCTTGTTTTATTTTGGTGTGATCGTATCTTATTGTTGATCTGTAGTTTCTTCTATCGCTACAACTTCCCATGCAGTCTCAAATCCTTTAAAGCTAGGGTGTCAAAGATTCCATTAGTGATTGTGTTTGTTTTCTTCCATCAGTGATTGTTTTGTTGTCTTCCTACTCTTACACTTCCTCCTTCACTTGCTTTGGATTCAAATCATTTTCCTACCAATTCTACTGTTGTAGTTTCTCATTTTGCTAATTCAACTCATTACCTGTTCTTTGGTCCGAGAACTATGCCCTATAAAGTCTCTGAAGCTATCAAAATCATCTTCTAATGCTTAGAGTAATAGCATTGGTGATCTATGCTTTTAGATCACACGTTGAAGCCTACTCTATCTTCATCATCCCACAATCCAAACTTTTCTCTCTCCTCTACATCACATGGAACGTCAATTTGAATCAGCAGGTATAATATTTCCAATGGAGCTCAGTATTAAACATGTTTAATTAGTTTTAACATTTTATTTTGTATTATTATTTGTATGAATAAGTTGTAGAAAAATAACTTACATATTTTTCAAATACATGAATAAACTATCTACAATACTGAACTTTTTTTCAAAAAGTATAATAGCAATCTTAATATGAAAATATCACACATTTATGCAATTAATAGAAGTAGTCCACAGTATAGAAGGTTGACTTAAAAAAATAGCTTAACTTAACTTCAAATAAAAAAAACATAACAAGATTCCAATGTAAAAATTTAAAAAAAAAAAGATCACAACTAAAGTTGGACTTAAAAAAATTACAATAGAATAGTTCAGTTAAAAAAAACACACTGCAAAATTTGATTGTCACCTACACCTGCATCGTGCCAAATTCACTTCCACATTTCTTCAACTAAGCCCCGCCTAGTGATGCGCATGTGTTTCAAATCTTAAAATTCTACTGGTGTACTTAAGTAATTCGCATAGCATTGTTGAAGGTCACGTCACATATTAGGCTATAAGGCAGCACCCTCCATATGCTCATAATCAAAAGCAAGCTCAGGCGAATCCCTTTATGTTTCTACTGCACATGCTTTCATTATTAGTGTCATGACTTCCTCCTTCATATATCGAGCACAACCGCAAACTATGGCCAAGCAAGCTTGTAAAACACCAAATGCTTGCTCGACATTCTTCCTAACTGTCTCTTGATGTTCAATGAATAATTTTTCCTTTGCACATTACGGATGAGGGATAAATTTGTGCGCCAATGTATGATAAATTTTAGTGTAAAACAAAGTGCCGCAAGCATACAGCTTTCGCTGTAGTATTTGAGGGTTGTTTTCATAGGGACGATTGAAGAGATTTAGGTCACTAGCTAAACTATGGAAATAAGCTAATCTAGCATGATTCTGAACTACTATTAAAGCCATAACAACTAAAACTGTTGATTACAAATATATCTAAACTAACATCACATGATACCAAATCCAATCAAACAAGAGTCATTCCAGTGCTAATATAACCTAAATGAGAGCTACATAATTAAAACAAATAGAGAAATAAAACAAATAGATGAGACAGAATGAATGCAGCGGTAAACAGGGCATGCCAAAACTGAATAGTCACAGGTAAAGGAGAGGGGAAGACTGAAACCTTGGCACCTCAACTTCAACTCAGTCCAGCTTCAAGAATCGAAGTTTTGGACTGAAAACAGCATCAGACAACAAAAGAAAAGCCAATCAGCTCATTTAGGTTATGCGTCCCAAAATCGGGAAGGGGAAAACAGAGCCAAGGCAAGAGTTATCAACAGGAGATCGAATACCATCAACAACCATTATCATCATCAATCAAATTACCAGCAGTAGGGCAACAAGCAACCAAAGCCAAAATCACTCATCCTGAATTACTAAGAACTGCTATTTTAACTATCATTAGTCAAACCTAAAAGCACAAAAATAAATCTCAGAGTATAATCGACTAAAAATCATCTAACGTCAACCACGATATCAACTCAACAAAATCGAAGAGCACAAACAGATGTCCCAGTCCAGAATCTGCTCTACTAACATCAAAACATAATTGATTCAACTAAGCCAAGAAAACCATAAACTGAGCAAGGAGAGTTCGAATTTTTAGCAATCATCCAACAAGCATAAAGCATAAATGAAGATTAAGATTGAAACCCAGACCACGATCTGGAGCAGAACAGCGAAACAGGGCCTTGAACCATTACATCAACCGACCTCAAACTGAGCCTTCCTCTTGAAGTTTCATTCAATCTTTGCGATTACAACCTAGAATTGACAAAATCTAACTAATTACATGCATTTGGAGATCAAAACAAATCTAAACTTTCGAATTGAAAACACTAACACGAACCTTAGAACCTAAAAAACGAAATTGAAACCTAACATTAATCTTAAAGCATGAACGAAATTGAACCCCAAATTCAGCCTGAAAGTGGTTGTTACAATTCGAATCAAAATATTCAAGAAAAACATAACAAACCCTAGGCTAAAGTTTCGAACTGAAAAAAACAAACCCATCAATGAAAAACCTAAAAACCTAAAACTCAAACCCTAAATTATCTCCCTCACCTTGCTCTGGAGCCGAATTCCTTCAATTTATACCCAACAAGCTTCGATTTCAACCCTTGATTCACTGTGCCATAGACAGTGGAGATAAGGATGTAGGTGGAAATTGATGCGTGAAAGACGGTGATGTGCTGGCGTTTGGAGTAGTGATGAGTGTGCTGGCATGCTGGTGGATGAAGACGGTGAAGTGGTGTGGTGTTGGTGATGGCAGATAGAGAGTGGAAGATGAGATCGAAGAGAAAGAGAGGGGTCGGGCTTTTCTGGTTTTTTTCAAGCCTGAAAGTCGAGAGAGAGGAGAGAGAAAATGAGAGTAAAAGGGGGGGATGAACGAATCACGTAAGGGGCGCGTGATCTGAGGGGTTTAGGTTTTTTTTTATTTTTGTGTTTTTTTTATTTTTTGCCTTTTTCACAAAGCTTCTCTCAATTTATTCAAAACCTACAAAATAAAATAAAATCAATTAAAACCTAAAAATAACAATTATAACGAGCATAAATCAGGCATAAAAGTATCGTAAAAATGACACATTTTTAGCAAGAACAAATACCCCCACACCAAGATTTTGCTCATCCTCAAGTAAGACAACTAAACTAACTAAAAAGAAATAAGAAAATAAGAAAAAGAAAATCCTAATTCACTGTCATAGGAATCACGGTTACATTTAGCGTATGCAACAAGCCCTTTAAACCCCTCGATATCCCAAGTGGACAAGTGAGGTCTTGTGAGGGTTTTCAAGTGAAATACCCACAAAATACAAAAAGAAAATAAAAACAGAAAATCAAAAATCTTTTTGGTTTTTTCTTAAAGCTAATATGTACAGAATCGGGGAAAGATATGTACACGTTCTAATCAACTAAATCACTCATGTAGCCAAGATATCAACATGTGTATAAACAAAATGTACTTCAAAGTCTTCTATCCCATAAATGACATTAGAGCACTAATTTTTAACCCCATTGTACATAAAGATTCTGAATCCATTCTAGAACTTGTGTGCCAATGTATCATCATCCTAAGGCTTAGATTTACCAGAATCAGACTCAATCCTACTTGACTGATACAACTACATTATTGACACATTAACATTGGAAGCAAGCTTTCTAAGTAGCAATATTGCCTTAACACCCAGTAGCACGTGCCTCAAAGGGTGACGCTCAGTAGCGCATGCCTCAAAGGGATACTTGTAATTCCAAATTTTATTTCATCTTTTTCTTTTTCTCTTCTTTATTCATAATTAATTTTTTCTTTTTCTCTTTTTTCAAAAGTGGCAAAAACCAGAGTAATCGTGTCATAAGCAAGTGGGAGAATCATTCATGAAAACCTAAGACCTGAAGATAATGATGAAGGGATAAACAAAGATTGGATTACACATCTATAATGAACAATTGGAGTTAGAATTAGGGCTTAGAATGACACACTGAGGTCAGAGACCTTTTACGCACATCCTATTTACATACGAGCTAATAAACAAAGCACAGAGAATTTAAGCTAATCAGACATAGTACAAACATCTCGACAAATAAAACAAAAATCTTTTTGGATTTTACAAAATTTTTCAAAAAAAAATATGTATGGGTGCCTCACCCCCACACCAAAATCTCACAGTGTCCTTATTGAGAGTGGGAAAGACACATGAAGACCAAAAAGAAAAATCTAAAAAGAAAATATATGTTCAAAAATCAAAAATAAAACAATCAACATACAAAAAGAAAAGCAACCAACTACAAAAAGAAACCGGAATAAGACAAAGAAGAAAAAGGGAGAAGAAGAGAGAGAGAGAAGAAGAGAGGAGAAGAGAAGAAATTTCTAGCAAACTAGGTCGGGTGCTAAGTACACCCAAGCTATCTCACATCACAATCACCGATCATGGCTCAGTTCGTGGAGCATCAGACACTCCACATCTTCTTGGTTTGGCAGCTCCAGAAATTGTTTCAAACGCTGGTCATTCACTTTGAAGGTGGCACAACTCTGAGGATCCTGAATTTCAACTGCACCATAGGAAAAAACATGTGAGATAATATAAAGACCCGTCCATCGGGACCTCAATTTCTCTGTAAATAGATGGAGCCTAGAGTCATAAAAAAGTACTTTCGTTCCTAGGGCAAACTCTTTTCTAAAAATATGTCGATCGTGAAACAACTTCGCCCTCTCTTTGTAAGATCGAGCACTCTCATAAGCCTCTGCTCTAATCTCATCAAGCTGACTCAGTTGCAGTCGTCTCTCCACACCTGCCTCAGTCAAGTCATAATTAAGTTTCTTAATGGTCCATCAAGCTTTATACTCTATCTCCACAGGTAAATGACAAGGCTTACCATAAACTACCCTATAGGTAATATACCTAAGGGAGTTTTGAAAGCCGTCCTACATGCCCAGAGAGCATCCACTAGCTTGTCAGCACAGTCTTTCCTATTCCTACTCATTGTCTTTTCTAAAAACTATTTGATCTATCGATTGGACACTCAACCTGGCCACCAGTTTGGAGATGGTAGGGAGTAGCAAGCCTATGGACTATGGAATACCTCTTCAGTAAGGCATCAAAAGATCTATTATTAAAATGGGTGCCCTGATCACTAATGATAGCACGGGGTATACCAAATTGAGCAAAGACGTTCTCCCTAAGGAATTTCACAACGACCTTAGCTTCATTGGTCCTAGAAGGGATGACCTCAACCCATTTAGAAACATAATCCATAACTAGCAAAATGTACTCATTCCCAAAGAAAGATGGAGATGGTCTCATAAAGTCAATACCCTACACATCAAAAACCTCTACAAAAATGATGACGTTCAGTGGCATCATATCTCTCCTGCTTATTCTACCCGACTACTGGCATCTAGGGCAACTCTTGCAGTAGTCAAATGCATCTTTAAACAAAGTATGCCAGTAAAAACCACATTGAAGAACCTTGGCTGGTGTCTTTCTACCACTAAAATGTCCCCCACATGCCTGGTCATGATAAAAAAGAAAGGACACTTCTCACCTCATGGTCGGGATTGCACCTCTTAAAGACTTGGCTAGAGCAGCACTTAAACAGATATGGGTTATCCCAAACAGAGAATTTCACAAGGTGGAAGAATCTATCTCTGTCATTCTTAGTCCAACCCTCAGGGATCCTACCAGCAACTAAGTAGTTCACAATATCAGTATACCAAGGATCAGGGTGAACCGCATACAATTGCTCATCGGAGAAGCACTCAGAAACACTGGACTCACTCTCTATCATAGAGAATCCTAGACAGATGATCAGCTACAAGGTTTTCAGAACCTTTCTTATCCTTGATTTTACAATCAAATTCTTGCAAAAGCAAAATCCATCTCACAAGTCTAGGCTTAGCATCTTTCTTAGAAAGAAGGTGCTTAAGAGTAGAGTGGTCGGTATAAACAATCACATGTGACCCAATCAAATAGGGTCTAAACTTTTTAAAGCCAAAGATCACAGCTAAAGATTCTTTCTCAGTAACAGTGTAATTCAGCTGGGCATCATTCAACATGTGACTAGCATAGTAAATAATATGGGGTTTCCTATCAATACACTATCCTAAAACAACCCCAACTGCATAATCAGATGCGTCACGCATCAATTCAAATGGTTCTCCCCAGATGGGAGGATGAAAAATAGGGGCAGAGGTTAAGGCTTCCTTAAGCTTAGAAAATACCTCATGATACTCTTCAGAGAAATGAAATGGCACATCCTTAGCTAGCAGATTCGACAAAGGCTTTGCAATCTTACTAACGTCATTAATGAAACTACAATAAAAGCCAGCATGGCCAAGGAAAGACCACACCTCTTTCACACAAGTGGAAGGGGGAAGATTAACAATCAGGTCAGTCTTAGCTTTGTCTGCCTCAATTCCATCTCGAGAAATAATGTATCCTAAGACTATACCTTTTTTAACCATGAAGTGACATTTCTCCCCGTTCAAAGTCAAGTTTTTCTCCCTACACCTCTTTAACCCCTTTCTCAAATTAGACAAGCAATCATCAAAAGAAGATCCAAACACAGAAAAATCATCCATAAAAATTTTAATACATTGCTCAACTAGATTTGAGAAAATAGAAATCATGCATCTTTGAAAGGTAACATGGGCATTGCACAGTCCAAATGACATTCTTCTAACGGCGTATATCCCAAATGGACAGTTGATAGTAGTCCTCTCCTGATCCACAGGAGAAATAGAGATCTGGGTATAACCGCAATATCCATCTAAAAAGCAATAGAAGGAATGTCTAGCCAACCTCTCTAGCATTTGATCCAAAAAGGGGAGGGAAAAATGGTCTTTTCTAGTGGCAGCATTCAATTTTCTATAATCTATACACACACGCCACCCAAATTGAACTCGAGTAGGACTAATTCATTCTTATCATTTCTAATCACGGTAATACCGGTCTTCTTAGGAATAACTTAAACAGGGCTAACCCACTCACTATCAGAAATAGGATAGATAATCCCATGGTCTAACCATTTCAACACTTCCTTCTTAACTATTTCCTGTAAGGTGGGATTCAAATGCCTTTGGCGGTCACGGTAGGGTTTAGCATTGTCCTCTAAATGAACTCTATGTTGCACAATAAAAGGACTAATACCCTTGATATCCGCCAAAATCCATCCTAGAGTTTCCTTGTTTTCCCTAAGTAAAGTAATCAGTTTGCCCTCTTGGTCCCGGTCCAAATCAGAAGCAATAATGACAGGTAAGGATTCATCGAATCCTAGGAATGCATACTTAAGAGAGTCAGGAAGGGGTTTCAATTCAAGAGCAACAGGGAAAATAGATTCAGTAACAGATTCAGCAATAGTAGTGAGCAAACAATCAGCAGTAGAGCACAAGTCATCAAACTCAAACACATCATATTCAGGCTCATCATCTATAAGAAATGTCTCATACTTAGTAGCAAATACATCATCAAAAGCATCATCGAATACAGAATCTCCTACCCAGTTAACAGTAGAAAATTTCATATCATCAAATCCAGAAGGTTGTCTTTGCATGTTAAAAATGTTCAATTCTACAGTCATGTTGCTAAAGGACAGTCTCATCATAGCATTTCTGCAATTAATGAGGGCATTGGCAGTGGCCAATAAAGGACGCCCTAGAATTGCAGCAACTTGACTAGCTAAGTTGGACATCTTCTCAGTTTCAATCACAACAAAGTCCGCTGAGTAAATAAATTCACCCACTCTAATCAGTACATCCTCAACTATTCCTCTGGGCACCCTAGTTGATCTATCGGCCAATTGAATGACCATTTTGGTAGGTTTCGGCTCACCTAGCTCTAACCTCTCATGCTATTAAGTGATAAATTGTCGTATTTTATGTGCCTTTTTCACCCACTTTTAGCTCATATAATAACTTAATATTTAGGATTTTTACTTGTTTTATTTGCATTTTACATGAAATAAGTTCAAATGGAACAAGTACTATGAAAAGGAGCGAAAACAGACAAAAACAGCGAAAGCAGGCAAGAAAGGGGCAACGGGGGGGCCGAACCACCGCGCTAAAAATGTGGCACCGTGGGATCGTGCCACCCTGGCATGGTGGGGCCATGCCATGTGGCACGGTCATGCCCCCCGGCTGCCATTCGGTCGCGCAAGTCTATTTAATACCCCTTCGGGCATTTTGTTTGGGGTGTCGCTCGGGGTTCTCTTTGGCGATTTTTAGACTAGGTTTTAGATTAGTTTATCAAGTAAAACCTCAATAAGAGGATTAGATTAGGATTGAAGATTGTAATCTTGGATTAAAGCTTTGGATTTCAAGTTCTTTCTATCAATCAAGACTAAGTTTTCTTCCCTTTTCTCTCTCTTTTTCATATGTTGTTCATGTTTATATTTTACTAGTTTAATTCTTGTATTTGAATTATTCAGTTTAAATATTTAGTTTTCATTGTTAATCAAGTTTAGTTAGTTTGATTAGATTAGATTTTCAGTCTCTTCCCCCTCTTGTTCATGTTTGCCTTCTTCTTTGCTAGTTTAGGTTTAGTTTGGGTTTTTGTATTTTGTTGATGAGAGTTGTTAATTTTGGTTGGCTTGGATTGCGATCAGCCTTTTGATGGCTAATTGATCTTGTTTAGACCTTTACCCACCTTGTTTATACTTGCATTTAGAGTTTCCTTCCATGCTCGCCAAGTGTTCGATTAAATGCTTGAAAGAGTTTTCATCCGTATTTTGGGGCATTCAACTTATGCTAAGAGGTGAGGTTAATTATCTAGTATGGATAGAGAGAATAGCTGGGATTCAAACATGACAATAGTCTCGATCGCTAGCTATGTCAAGGGTTGTAAATCTTATAGTTTAATTGTGCTAATCCTATGAAAATAGAAGGTTAGAACAATTAGACTAGCTCATAATCCTTGAGAGAGGGTTTGGGTGGTGTTAATGATGCAACTGATCATCTCTGAATACTAGCATGACTTAGGAAAGTGAAGGCTCAACTTGATTAGTTTGTTCGTCTTAGATTCGATCACAACCCAAGTTTATTTTGTTTGCTTGTTTCAATAGTTTAGTTCCTCTTCCCTTCACCCTTTATCTTGCCTAGATTAATACGCTTGAGTCAACTTTGGTATTTGAAAACACAACTCTCTGCGGACGACACCCCGAGTACTTAACGATGCACCTTGCACTTGGGGTTTATAAATATTAAAACTTTTTCCCTAACACATACTCAGTAAAGGGTATCAGGTTAACGCTAACCCCTAGGTCAAGCAATGCTCTATGAATAAGTTTATCCCCTATGACTATAGATACAGTAGGGTAACCGGGGTCCTTATACTACATCGAGATCTGAGAAGGGATAGAATTAGCACCAATGGTCAAGAAAGCCTTCTTAGGTATACCAGTTGCTCTCTTGGTCGTACATAGCTCCTTTAAGACTCTAGCATATGGAGGCATTTGCTGAATAGTATCGAGCAAGAGAATGTTAATCTTTACTTAAGAGAAGGTCTCTTTCATCTTCTTAATATGATCTTGATCTTTCTTCTTTAGCCTATGGGGAAAAGGAGTTAAAAGGCATCTGAATTTTCTCAGAAGAAGAAGGGGAGGAAGAATCCTTAGAAGGTGAAGAACTTGCCAAGTCGGATGAGTCTTTCTCTTTAAGCTCCTCTTCCTTAGAAGGTGACTCAGAAGGGGAAGGACTATCTGAAGCATTGGGGACACTGTCAGTAGCATCTCCTGACTGACTAGATGAACCAGTTCCTAGAAGAGAAGAGGGAGAAGAATTTTTGAAGAATTCATGAGAATACCTACAAGACTCACTAGGATTTCTCACTTGGTTATCCACCTGTCGATCAGAACGGAGAAATATAACCGCACTCACTTTCCTCACAGACTCAGTAGGGTTACCAGAAGAAGGGGAGGCGTGACCCTTAGAGTTCATCTCAGGTTAACTCGAGAAAGTACCTGGTTTCCTAGAAGATGATGCTAACTAGGAAAACTGTTCAGTTATCATTCTCATCATTCTTTCCATGTCAGTATTAATCATCATGTCCACATTGTTATTGATTCTCCTCTCAAATTTATCAATATTAGTATAGCCAGGAGGAGGTTGAACTTGAGCTATAGGAGGCGGAGGTCTAGGTACACTAGGCACACCTGAAAAAATTAGTCTTTGAAGGGAATTTGAAGGATGACAGATGGGTTGGGAGTCGCTTCTAGGAAACATCCCGAGTTGAGAATTAGGAACCATAGCATTTGGTCCACTATTTCATGAAAAGTTAGGGTGATTTCTCCACCCTGGATTGTAATAAGGGGAGAAGGGGTCATTCTGAGATCTCTAAAAGGCCATACTCACTTGCTCTTGTTCAGTTACTAACTAATGAGCAAAATAAGGATAAGCACTCAAAGAATAATCTAGGGCCTGACAATGAGAACAAGACATTGTAGATGTCTGAGATAACTGGAACTTCTGGGGAGATAATTCCTTCAACATATTTTCTAAAACAGTAATTTTAGACTCCAAGTGACTTACATCAGAAACAGAATGCAATCCACCCCTTACAAATCTAGAACTTAGGCTGTCATCACGAGCAGTTTTTCACTGCATGTTTTTCTCAGCCAAGTCCTCTAAAAACTCCCAAGCAGTTGTGGGGATCTTAGAAAGAAAGCTACCCTGACACATGGACTCTACCATGGTCCTAATCTATTAGTCAAATCCTTCATATATAATCTAGCACAAGCGTGCTTGGTCTAAACCATAATAAGGACATTGGGCCAACAAAGTTTTGAACCTATCAAAATATTTTCAAAATGATTCCCTATCAAGTTGTACAAATTGATTACCTCAGCTTAACAGTCTTGGTATTAGGAAAGTATTTCCTTAAGAACAACTTTACAAAATCATTCCAAGAAGTAACAGAATTAGCAGCCAAGCCATACATCCAACGTTTAGCAGAATCTTTCAAAGCAAAATGAATCAATTTCATTCGCACAACATCAATGGAAATATTAGAGAAATGCATCATAAAACAAACTTATTTGAATTCCCTCAAAAATAAATAAGCATCCTCTAAACCTGTAAATTACGAGAGCATCTCAGTATAATGGGGTTTTAATTCAAAGGTCATATTTGGGGTAAGATTAGGTATAACAAAACATGATGGCAAAGTAGTCCTAGGATGATAGAAAATATCACTCAAAGTCCTTTCTTGTACCATATTCCCTAACTCAAGCTTAGGTTCAGGATCGGATTCTAAGTCAGGATCATGCTCACTCCTAATGAGTCTTTGATTTTCAGGGTCTCTAACCTAACTAATCATATAAATCTCACATTTTCACAAAAGGTCCTATTTTTGATCTTTTTTCTCTTTCTATTTTTTTAAAATTTTCAAATTTTCTAATGAAGTCTCAAGTTTTTCTAAATTTTTATGGGTCTTTGGATTTTTTCAAGAAATGAACTAAATAAATCACAACTAACAACGAATAAAGTAAGTCAAAGCATAAGCAAATAAAAAGAACGAAACTAAGGAAAAAAAAAGTGCTCAAATTAAGGGAAACATAAACTTGCCACTTTGTTTTTGAGGTTTTTAAAAAAATTTTAATTATTTTTTTGTGGTTTTAAAGTTCTTCTATTTTTTTTCAATTTTAGGCTCTTTTATTTTTTTTTTTTTGGATTTTTGAATAAATCAAGCAACGCACTAAATCAAGTTACAACTTAATAACATAATAAAGCAACCTAATACTAAAGAAAAATGCGACCTAATCTTATGCCGTCGTCCCCGACAACGATGCCAAAAACTTGTACGATAAATTTTAGTGTAAAACAAAATGCCGCAATTGTACAGCTTTTGCTGTAGTACTTGAAAGCCGTTTCCACAAGGACGATGGAAAAGATTTAGGTCACTAGTTAAACTATAGAAATAAGCTAATCTAGCATGATTCTAAACTACTATTAAAGTCATAACAACTAAAACTGTTGATTACAAATAGATCTAAACTAACATCACATGATACCAAATCCAATCAAACAAGAGTCATTCCATTGCTAATATAACCTAAACGAGAGCTAAATAATTAAGACAAATAGAGAAATAAAACAAATAGATGAGACAGAACGAATGGAACGGGTAAACAGGGCATGCCAAAATCGAATAGTCACAGGTAAAGGAGAGGGGAAGACTGAAACCTTGGCACCTCAACTTCAACTCAGTCCAACTTCAAGAATCGAAGTTTTGGACTCAAAACAACATCAGACAACAAAAGAAAAACCAATCAGCTTATTTAGGTCATGCGTCCCAAAACCAGGAAGGGGAAAACAGAGCCGAGGCAAGAGCTATCAACAGGAGATCGAACACCATCAACAGCCATTATCATCATCAATTAAATTACCAGCAGTAGGGCAACAAGCAACCAAAACCAAAATCACTCATCCTGAGTTACTAAGAACTGCTATTTTAACTATCATCAAACAAACCTAAAGTCACAAAAATAAATCTCAGAGTATAATCGACTAAAAATCAATGTGACATCAACCACAATATCAACTTAACAAAATCGAAGAGCACAAACAAATGTCCAAGTCCAGAATCTGCTCTATTAACATCAAAACATAATTGATTCAACTAAGCCAAGAATCCAAAAACTGAGCAAAGAGAGTTCAAATTCTCAGCAATCATCCAACAAGCATAAAGTATAAATGAAGATTAAGATTGAAACCCAGACCACGATCTGGAGCAGAACAGCGAAACAGGGCCTTGAACCATTACATCAATCGACCTTAAACCGAGCCTTCCTCTTGAAGTTTTCATTCAATCCTTGTGATTACAACCCATAATTGACAAAATCTAACTAATTACACGCATTTGGAGGCTAAAATGAATTTGAACTTTCGAATTGAAAACCCTAACATGAACCTTAGAACCCAAAAAACGAAATTGAAACCTAACATTAATCTTAAAGCATGAACGAAATTGAACCCTAAATTCAACCTGAAAATGGCTATTAGAATTCGAATCAAAATATTCAAGAAAAGTAGAACAAACCCTAGGCTAAAGTTTCGAATTGAAAAAAAACAAAACCATCAATGAAAAACCTAAAAACCTAAAACTCAAACCCTAAATTATCTCCCTCACCTTGCTCTGGAGCCGAATTCCTTCAATTTATACCCAGCAAGCTTCGATTTCAACCCTTGATTCGCTGTGCCATGGACGGTAGAGATGAGGATGTAGGTGGCAATTGATGCGTGAAAGACGGTGATGTGTTGGCGTTTGGAGTAGTGGTGAGTGTGCTGGCATGCTGGTGGATGAAGATTGTGAAGTGGTGTGGTGTTGGTGATGGCAGATAGAGAGTGGAAGATGAGATCAAAGAGAAAGAGAGGGGTCGGGCTTCTCTGGTTTTTTTCAAGCCTGAAAGTTGAGAGGGAGGAGAGAGAAATGAGAGTAAAAAGGGAGGGATGAATGAATCATGTAAGGGGCGCGTAAGCTGGGGGGTTTAGGTTTTATTTTTATTTATGTGTTTTTTTTTTGTTGCCTTTTTTCACAAAACTTCCCTCAATTTATTGAAAACCAACAAAACAAAATAAAATCAATTAAAACCTAAAAATAACAATTATAACAAGCATAAATCAGGCATAAAAGTATCGTAAAAATGACACATTTTTAGTACGAGCGACCAAATTGCTAAAGATGAATGAACGAATCCCGATCCAATGTCACCCCCTCAAGCTGCATCCTGATTCGTGCATACAGAATTGTGATTCATTTGCGTACCAGATCGCTAAAGATGATTGAATTACTTATACTTCACTTAAAATAAAACAAATTAGTAAATTGGCTTACCTTTAACTGCAAAATTAAATTATCTCATGTCTAAAGAGATCGAATTCCAACTTTTACTTTCTCTGGCTTTTCATTGTACCTTTGATTCGCAAAATGAAAAACAAAAAGGAGAGGCATGGAGACATGGGATAGGTGAGAGGGCACAGTGAGAGTGATGAGGGAAATCAGAGACACCATAGAAGGCAACCCCCCCCGACCAACTCTCCGAGTAGACAGTAAGGCTTTTAAGCAAGAGTTAAGGTTTTGTTTAGTTCGAGTTATGATTGTTATGTATTGTAGACTCCATTTATTAAATATTAGGATCTTGCAAACATTATTTACTCTAGTACTTTTTTTTCCTCCTAAAAAACTAGCTATTGTGTACCAAGTTCACCCCACATATCGGAGCATATCACAATTCACAATCTAGGTAAGTAAGTCATTCGATAGATAGTTGTTGGATAATTCTTTTACTTCCAATGCATACAATTGATACTTCCCAACATACCGAGAAAATCACGTTCGTGCCCCACTACTAACATATGATCAACATCGGCTTCAGTAGGCTTCCTTAAATGCTCTTCCCCGAATAATGCAATGACGCTTGTGCAAACTTTTTCAAGCACCGAAATGATGTTCACCAATTTTCAAGTAATCATAGATAGACCTAGCAAAACTGACCGGAGACTCGAAACCCGAACTGAACAACCCAGATCCATACCCAAACCGATACATGAAATGGGATGAACTGATTTGGACCCGAACACCTAAAGTAACCCGACCCATAACCGAATGCAACCGGATATCTAGCATGAACAAAAATGACCCAACCAAATTCAAACTCGATCCATAGTAACCCGACTTGAGGTGAACTGAACATGCATAACCCGAACTCGAACTGAATCGTACCCAATTTAAAACCGATCCAGTTTTTACCCCACTCAATTGTACCCGAATTAAACCAGAACCAGAGTATACCCGACCCAAATATAACCTGAGTCGAGTGAGCAAGCGAGTGTTAGGGAGTGTTTTCAAGGTTTAGGTTTTTTTGGATTAAAATTCTAAAATTATTATTAGTAGTGACTTTTTTTTGGGGTTTTAGTCTTTTCGAAGGAGGGGAATTCTGAATTTTTCAAACTCAATTAGTTGAGTTTAGAAGGGAAAAGCAAAACAACTTAGGAGGAAAATTTTACAAATGAAGTCAATGGAAAACCTAAGAGGAAAAAATAAAATAGTTAATAGTTTTAAATTTTTAATTTTATAAACATATAGTAAAAATGTAAGAGGAAAAAATATTTGGTCAAAATAAGAATTAAGAAAAGATAAGTATAATTAGTAAATTATTAAACTTATTAAGATCTAACAATCCTAGTTTACTATTTAATTCACTTAATGAGTTAGTGCATGCTATGATTATAATATCATTCTGTGACTACCATAAAAAATACTGTACAATTTATTTACAATCCTAAATCATCTTCGTAACATGCCAAACTCTACATGGTCATATTCAAGAATGTATATTTGCATATGATCTCATCATAATGTGTCTCATTTGAATTTTAGACAATTAAATTCCAAGTCTCGAGTTTCGACAACCAACATTCACAATCACGCAAATGTAATGGCTTAATAGTAATTCACACGTATTCATGTATTACAATTGCTTTTAAGTTTTGACTTATTTGGCACATGTAGATCAAGTTTTTAATCTCACAAAACAAATCTCTGGATCTTGATGTATGATCACTTAATGAGCTATCAAAAGAACATTGAATCAATTATTGAAAATGCCAACTTGAAACAACCTGTTTCTATTTATCAACTCCAAATATGAAAAACGTGAAGTTATGATCCAACACCGGTGTCAAAACAAAAAATTTATTTTTTTCTTTCTGTTTTTGGTCATTTTTCAAGGTAATTTTGGTATTGAACCTTACAAGTTACAAATGAGACAATTGACTCATGATTGGCGTTAGGTTGGTTCATTGGTTTTGTCATAGTATGACCTCAATTGAGATACTTGAAACTTGACTTAACTACCCGGAATTCTTTGGTTAATTACACAGTGCATATGATACACGACCACGCATGGGTTATATTTGTAACTTACTAACTTTTATAGTAAGGCCTTATTCGGCAAAATTAGCTATTTAGATAGCGAATAGCAGTTCGGGTAAGGGATAGTTGTTTAGATAGCGGATAGCGTTTCTAACTTAACTATCAGCGGATGGCTGGTTAGATGAGCAGTTTAAACTAATGTGTTCGGAAAACTTAACTACTAGGCTAACTGATTAATACAAATTGAAATAAAAGCATATATATAATTTCCAAAGATAAAATTTGTAAAGGATATTTTTTTCCTAAAAAATACGAAACGCTACTTTTAAATGTCAAACCTTAATACTATTAGCCTTTCAAAAAACGCTGCTTAAAACACTAAACGCTACTTAAAATGATAACCAAAACACTGGTTTACCAAACATTAAATATTAACTAATTAGAATATTGACTTGTTCAAAACACTAAACATTACCCAAAACGCTGTTGCTAAATACGGCCCAAATTTATAACTAAGCCCTAAAAATTTCAATTACAAAAGTCCCCTTTCATTTTACTTAAACACATACACACACACACACACACACACACACACACACACACACACACACACATATATATATATATATATATGTAAGCATTACATATTTTATATGTATGTATGTATATA
>JAKOGI010004037.1:0-15000 GCA_029747015.1 Carnegiea gigantea
ATGTATGTATATATATTTATATATAAGTATATATATATCTATATATATATATGTATATATTTATATATGTATATATATAAAAATATATATATATTGATATATATATATATATATATATAAATATACATTTATATATATACACACACACACACACTCCTATACATATAGACATACATATATGAATATAATCTATATATATATATATATATATATATCTATATATATATTGTTGTGTGTGTGTGTGTGGTGTGTGTTTTGTGTATGTATATGTATATATATATATATATATATATCTAATATATATTATATATATATATATATATCTATGTATATATATATATATGTGTTTATTGTGTGTGTGTATATATATATTATGTGTGGTGTGGCGTTTTTCTATATATATATATATATGTGTGTGTGTGGTGTGTGTGTGTTTGTGTGTGTATATATAATATGTTAAAACTATATATTCATATAACTTGTGTATGTACGTAGGTATATATATATATAGATATATATATATATATATATATATATATATATATATATATATATGTTTATACAAACGTGTGTATATATATAGATATGTATATGTTTGTGTGTGTGTGTGTGCATATATATATGTATTGTTACACCCCCAACCCTAGAGTGAGGAATATTACGTTTTCTTAATTCCTACTCAACTTCTAGGGTGAAACGGGCTGGGTTTTGCTTAAAATTTTACCATTTCCTAGGTTAAAAGTCTTATAATCAATCCATGCAATCGACAGAAGCAGAAAGAACTCTAAATAAGATCAACGGCTACACACCGGTGTCCATATCTCAACGAGCCACTTGCTCGGAGTACATCAAAACTATAAAATTCACTAATAAAGGAGGAAATAAAAGGATACAATTCAACGGATCATACATCCGGAGTACTAGGGTTTACATCAAAAAATGTAACTAATTTTAATTAAAAAGATAATTGATAAATCAGATGGTTGGCTCACATGGCCATATAGAGCGACTCATAAACGTCATGCATTATATGAACTAAATTGTGTAGCTTACATACATTTACAATTCTAGGGATACATTGCATGACCTTGTTAAATATGTAAGACCCCTTCAGTTGGGCGCACATAACACCTTACAAGCAGGGATAAACTCCATCTTGGCATAAGTCACTTGGCTTCTACCTGTCATAATGCAAACCTGGGAAAAAAGGGGAAAGAGTAATGCGATGAGCAACCGCACGCTCAATGAGAATTCCCCGACCCCTTAAAACCAAAACAGCTGCAGGCAATAATACCAATAATAGTCACATATCACACATTTATACTTTACTATCATATTAGGCAATCATAGTCCCCAAGGAAAAATTACCATCTATAAACTTCATACTAGCCACTCAAACTCATTCTAGGCCCTTAATGACCGAACTTCCCTCCTAATGAGCATTTAGGCACTTAGTCAAGTAAGCGATAAGGATTGCATGAGATGCTTTCAAACATACTTCTGAAAACGTAGTGATTCATGATATATTTCAAGAATAGTTTATAAATCACACTAACTTCTTCAAGGCTAATAATCTTTTCTAAAAGTTTCTAAAATACATACATTGGTAAAAAAGAGTTGGTAAGGAACTTTCTTTCATATGTTGTGCACATTTAAAAGCTTAAGTGTTCAATGCCTTACTAGGACATAACCGCACGTCATTTGAAATTTTATTTAAACTATACCTGGAGCCTCATGCATAAAATATACGTAGGATATGCACGTTTGGAAGATTTCTTTCTTTTCTTGAAAACACTTTACTTACCCTCTTGAGGCTCATATTCTTTAAAAGAAACCTCTTTCGTATTGGTTCTCTAATGAGCCTTATAAGCTTTTCAAATCTTATTCAACATGGCCTTGTAATGGCCCTTAGAAATCTTTCTTTTCTGAAATACTTAAAATGACGAAATGCCAACTGCTCTTCTTACTTATTAGGAACATACTCATAACATAAAATCATCATAATGTGCTGGCTAGGGGAGATCTACACTCGCCTTAAGTGAGATCATCACTCACAACTCACGTTATCCTCGGGGTATACGTAACATAAATTTTTGGCCAAAACGTGCCTCCGCATAGCAACTCTAACTCCGATATTGTCCTCTGTGGGGCAACAGCTCACACCAAGATAGTCATATCTTGAGTTCAGTTCCCGGGAATAGCTCACGCCATCTTTGCGTTCATCTCCTAACATTACCTTTGGGGGAAATAGCTCACGCCATCTTTGCGTCCAGTTCTCACCCTCAAGGTCTGGCCAATTGACTAGCACTTTCTTAGCCTTTAAAATCATATTTCATTTCTCTTTTTCGTTGCTTACTTTATTGAAGGCATGCTCGTTTAGCAAAACAATCCATAACTCTGCTAATGGTTTATGGTTGTTTTGTTTTAACTTAAAAATCTCTTATAAACATAATAGATTTGCTAACTCGTAAATCGAAACTCATTTGGAACTTAAAATGCATAGTTAGCGTTTAATTCGAACTAGGTTCGTAATAAAATTCTTAAATGCCATTTTCGGCTCATTTCAAACCCTTTTTAAAACTCAAAGGAGGATGCATAAATAGATTAAAGCCTTAAAACGTTCTCAAACTTACTACTATTCAAAGCTTAAAGTACTTGGCTTGCTTATAATTCAACCAAGGTTTCTTCATAAATTTGCAACATAAATACCTTTTAAAATCATAATGGGTTTACCAGCTCGTAATTTAAAACTCACTCAAAACTCAAATAAGCAGCCAGCACACAAATCAAGCTAAGTTTCATAATTAATACCTTAAGATACCCTTTTCAGATCATTTAAATCCTTTTAAACATAAGGAGAAGTTCTGTACAAACCAATCCCTTAAAATATTTTCGAATCCACTTTTTAGTTCGCTTTTAAACTTCCTAAACCTATCGACTATTCAGTTGAGTCACTCCCTGAGTAGTTCGACGATTCAGGATTATTTTAGGCTACAAACATCTTCATAAACTAACAGGTAATTGGTAAGTGCTTAAAAGCATTCGAAATCATGAAAACAAGCTTTTTAACGATGCTCTTTTTAAAGACGTCTAAAATTCAAGAGTTGCCCACATAACGTCATGTTGAGGAAAAGGATTCACAGCTAGCACATTCATACACTTCATAGCAAAACTTGGTAGAATCTACCTAATGAGCCACACGTGGCCTCACAATCCATACGATTGTGACAATTCACAACCCAGGCTCCCTCCTCACACAACACCGACCACAAGAACCTCAAATTCCTCAATAGTTCCACCTCAAGCCATCCAACTACCAACTCGGCTCATTATTAGCATGCGCAAACTGATAGAACAATCACATATAGGTATGGCATTCATGCTTAATAGCCAACTTAGAATTTATCGTATACTAAACTGATGCAAATAGAAGCTTCAAAGCGATTTTTGTTTTCTAGTTCGCAAACCAATATCCATAGGCATAGTATTCCATTGTAATTACCACGAATATACTATTAACATGCCCAAACTGATTTAACCATAACCATTAGACATACTTGAGTTTATTACACAATTACTTCAACTGCCCAACTAGCATCCTTAAGCGTTAAATAGACTTCAAGTGCGACAATTGATGCCACGATAGCCCGATAACAGCATTCTATTTACTTGAAAATCTTTAATTTAACCGGTTCATTCAACCATGCATTGACTCAACGCACGATTAACCCAAATCAGTACCATGCTTGTAATTTCTCAATACTAATTCTAACCCACCCAAACTGATTTCTAACCTCAAAATCAACGTATACTTACTAATTTAGTTAAATTTGTTGAAAATAACAACAATTTAGGAGTAAAGAAATCCCCGCCTCGATTCCGAGCTAGGTGGTCGTTCGAATGCTAATGGGCTCAGCTTTAGGTGCTCGAACAACTCGGAATTTTTCGGCTCTTGCCCATCCATGCATGAACAGACCCCGACCGTGCCCAATTCGTGCAATTTAAAACCCAATTTCACTCAAACTTTCACCCACTAGCTTGAACTCGTGGTGGATGTTTGATGTCTCGAATCACTGCCAATTTATAGAAGATTTGAAGAACCTAAGAGCTAGGTTGCATGGCTGAGCCGTGACAAGTATTGGGGGCTTCGAATCGCCACCCAAAACTGCCAGAAACGTGGTGAGTTCATCCGAAACCTTGCCCAGATTCACGCCAAATGGTGACTAGGTTGTGGGGGAGGTCGAATGGGTAGGTTTTGTAGGTTGGAGTGGCGAAAATCTTCTGGGATTAGAGCTTGAAGGCCGTGATTATAGTGGAGGATGAGGGGGAAGAAGGAGACGAGCAGAGAAGGAGGGAGATGTCGGGGATGGGGGGCCGCGACAAGGGAAGAAGAAAAGGGGGCCAGGTGAATTTATAAAAATTCCTCTCCCTCCTATTTTTATTTATAACAATCCCAGCCCCTAGGGCCAGGAGCATTACGTTTTCCTAACATCTTACTTAAATTTCGGGGTAAAACGGACTGAGTTTTCCCTGAAAATTGACCATTTCCAAATCAAAAGCTTTACAATAAACCCCTGCCAATGGAAGCGTAAAGCATTCTAAAATAAGCTCAACGGCTACACGCTGGAGTTCATAACTCAACGAGCAACTCGTTCGGATTACATCAAACAATATAGTTCATTAACATAGGCGAAATGAAAGGTACATCTCAACGGTTCACACAACCGGAGTATTAGGATTTACATCCCAAAATGTAACTGATTGCAGCTAAAAGGACAACTTGACAAATATATGGTTGCCTCACATGGCCATACAGAGTGATTCCTAAACCGAATGCACTACATGAACTAGGATACTTGTTTACAAACGTTTATAATTCTAGGAATACATTACATGACTTCGTTAAACATGTAAGACCCTCTTTCAAATGGGCACACATGACACCTTGCAAGCAAGGATAACTCCATCTTGACATAAGTTACTTGGCTTCTTCTTGTCATAATGCAAACCTAGGGAAAAAGGGGAAAGAGTAATGGGATGAGCAACTACACACTCAGTGAGTATTTTCCGACTCCTTAAAACCAAAACCGCTGCATACAGTAATATCTTTAACAGTCACATATCACGTATTCTTACCTTACTATCATTTTAGGCAGTCATACTCCCTAAGAAAGGATCACTATCTACAAATCTCATTCTAACCACTCAAGCCCATTTTTAGGTCCCTGAACGACTAAATTCCTTTACTAACAAGCAGTTAAACACATAAGCAACCAACGAGACTATGCACAGAACTTCCTTTTATAGGTTATGTGATATAATTTGTGATTTATGATTTATCTATCTAATTCACTCATACGAGATGCTTAAACACATGAAGTAGAGATTATACAAGGAGCTTTCTTTAGCTAAACATGCACATTCAAACTCATATGCTCGACGCATTACAAGGATATGGCCATGCTGTACTTGAAATTTCATTCACACTGCACTTAGAATCTTAATCACATGATATGCACAAAAATCCTTCTTTCTTTTTCTAAAAACACTTTAGTTAGCCTTTTTAGGCTCATAAAAATCTTTTCTTAGCATCTTTAGGCTCATAAAGCTCTTTTCATAGCCTCTTTGAGACTCATATTCTTAAAAGAATCTCTTTCATATTGGTCCTATAATGACCCTTAAAAACTTTCCTTCTGAGATACTTAAAAGGCAAAACGCCGACTGCTTTTCTTACTTAGTAGGAAATTACTTTGGGCATAAGATCATCATAATATGCTAATTGGGTGAGATCTATTCCCAACCCCTAGTGAGGCTATTGCTCACGCTAAGCTCTTACTCCTGGGATAGCAACTAACTTTTGAACCTTAACCCTCGTCAGGCTCTCTAGGGCTTCCCACTATTAGGATTACTCCCTAGGCTAGGGATTCCCCCGTTCAAGCAGGTTCACTCCCATCTTATTGTCCCTATGCACAATATCTGAGCTAATTTAAAGCGTATGGCCACAACGGCTAATAAGTTTGCTGCCTCTCACAACGAAATCCTTTTTTTATACAACGCACTCTCTTTTTATTTAAAATCCTTAGGGATTCCCCCGTTCAAGCGAGTTCACTCCCAAAATTGTATTTTTATAGTTAAAATAGGCCATCGATTGCTAATAGTTATAGCTACTATTAGTTACAACCATGAAAACTTTCTTTTTCAAACTCACCCTTACACACAAGATGAAACTTAATGGCGTAAAGGGAAGGGAGTTTGCACATAACATATTCAAACACTTTATAATCAACTCATCAAAATAAGCTACACATGGTCTCATAATCCATAGGCTTGCAATTAAACACAACCCAGGCTCCCTCCTCACACAACACCAACCACAAAGAACCTCAAAATTCTCATCAGTTCATCCTCAAGCCATCCAACTACCAACTTGGTTTTTAATTCCATAACCATAGCATATTAACGTAAAAGTCAGATGAAATAGCTACGTATACACTTACCGAGCGAGCAGCAACCATCCAGTAGCTTGATAAAGCATATATAAGGGGGGGTGTGCGTGTGTGTATATATATATATACACATATATGTTGCATCAACTTGAAATAAGTACTTAACGAACTGAAATAAACCCATAAGGCATAAAACTAGCATACATTCATAACTCGCGAATGGGAGGTAAGCACGCCAAGTTCATGTCATTTCGAATGCGTGATTAACCAGCTTAACATACGTTGTTTAAAGACTTTCTTAGGCTGTTTTGAGAACACCTCCATTTAAGGGTCAGCTAATTCAACATACATCAATTTAAAGCACGTTAGGGTTTTTTGAGGGCTACTTTTAAACATGATCGAACTAACTTATCAAGCGACAAATCAAAGCATGCTTAGGTGCTTTAAACGGTCGCTTTTAAACATGAATGAACTAACTTTACAAGTATCGATTCAGAACATGTTTAGGTCGTTTCCGAGGTTACTTTCAAACATGAACTGACCCAATTAGCGTGTATCGAATATAGGCATTCTTTATCCATTTCGGAGTCGTTTTCATGCATGAATTGGTTAGCTTAATGGGCATTGATTAGAAGTATTCCTATATTATTTCGAAGCTACTTATAAGCATGTATTAACTAAACTAACATACATCGATTCGAAGCCATTTTCGAGTATTAATTAACTAAAATAACCTATATCGATTTGAGGCATTATTAGGTTATTTCGAAGTTACTTTCAAGCATGAATTAACTAAACTAACATGCATCAATTCAAACTAAATTCACTTGAAATAGGACATGCATAATTTCAATTAATCTAACTAATCCTAAACTGACATGCATCACAACTTAAGGGCTAAAACATTTTCGAAATTAGTAATACTTAGGAGGCGAGAAACACCCACCTTGATTCCAAGCTTGAGGTTCGCTTGAAGGCTGCTGGGCTCAACTTTGAGTGCTAGAAAGACCCGATTCCCTGACCCTTGCTCACCGATGCACGAACAAACTCAATCCACGCCTAACCCATGTGAAATCAGACCCCCAATTCGATCCATTTTGCAACCTAGTTCGAATCAGCCTTGCCCGATCTGATGCTAACCCTCCTTCGGTTGTGCCTCGTCGCCGGCATCACACCCAACCACCTACTGGTCGCCGGCCTCGAACCCCTTTTCGCTCCACCACTCTTTCGCTCAATCTCTCTCTTTTTCTCGCTCAGTCGTGGGCTAGGTTGGCTCGTGGAGGACGCGCAGGGTTGGCGCGCGTGCCGAGGTGGCGCCGCCGTCGCCACCGTCGCCGCCCCTCCTCCGCCTCTCTCTCTTCTCCTTCATCTATGTGTTGTTGGGGGGTCGGGGCTAGGGTTTTGAGAACCCCCCCTTGCTTGTGTTTTTCATGAAGAAGGGGCCTTTGGCCCCCTTATATTTTTTTAATTTTTATTTTTTTGCGTATTGCTTGCCCAATCAACTAACATCACTAGTCTAATTTCTAATCTCGTACCTCATATCGTAATCCGAGTCGATGATACGACCCTTCGTCGATTATTCGATCCCAAATACGTCAAAGTTCGTTTTAATAAACGTCGAAACTAATTCTAAGATAAACAACCTAATCGTATTTGGAAAACGAATAAATTAACTATCAGCACAAATTAGCACGAATTAATCTCAAAATCAATAATAACAATAGTAATTCTTTTTAATAAAATTATCGTTCACATAAGCACGTCGATAAAAATTGAACTCTTATAATTACTAAAAATACGATTTTATAATGTAAAAAGGCAATACACTCTGCTTCACGAAAAAAAAAGAATGTGGGTGTCACATTCTTCCCCCCTTAAAAGAATTTTGTCCCCGAAATTCCAAACTATGTTCGGTCGTACCTAAGATGTGCACACACATGACACAATCCACACAACTCGCACTATAATCCAAAATCTTGTTCTATAATTAGTTGAAAACTAGAAAAAGGCTTATGGTGTCCAGTCTCCTCTTCGCCAATCCTCTTCAAGTGTCTACTCACTCTATTTAGGCGCTGAGGGCAAATCGTATTGAAGAGGGGCAAATGAGTTAGCGTGGACAACCATATTTAGTTCGTTTTTAAAATGAATATAGACTTTCGATAATCTAGACTGAATCCACCTAGTGAACAATAACTCTGTGTACATGCATTGCTACGAATTTAAGTTTAAAGGAAGGAAAATTGGGCAGTTAACTCCTCAAGGTCATATGCTAGTAGTCTCATTCTAAAACATGAATTCAAGTCACCTTTGGGGTCACAATGATTGACATGGAGATTCCTATAACACATTAGAGTAATAAAAACATCACATAGCACCACGTAGCATCACTTAAGCACAATAGTATCACATAGCATTGCATAGTATTAGCAATTTAGCATTCTCAAACCTAGGAATGGTAAGTAACATGATACCATCTAATACGTATATAGCAAGCAATTTACTAAACAAAAGCATATGTGACTGACATTTCTATGTTTTTACATCAATTCTAGTAAAACCTTTAGGCATTTCATTCATAGTAACTTAGACATGGCATATCAAGGTCGTATGAAGAGGGGTTTAACTTAATCAGGTTCATTTCAAAACATGAAGATATTAAATCAAATTATGCCAAATTGACAATGAAGAAAATTGAAGTAGCACTCGAGACCACATTGGCATTGTGTAGGGCTAACAACAGAGCACTGAAGATCAAGAATCACGAATAGCACGAACTAGAATAACATGTTGATAGGAACAACTTTGAGAAGGAAATGCTAGGGCAAGATTGTAAGTCGATGGTTTTGACGGTGGTGAGGCTTTCCCTAAAGTCCCAACATTGGGACCAATCTTCCCTTAAGTCATAGGTTTGTATAAATGAATGGATATGCTCCTAGACGAATCCTGGGGCTTGCAGCTTATGGGCCTACATGCTTCTGCTGCGCTACTCTGATCAAACATGTAAGGGAAAGACTATGTGAATGCAGGTTTCTAGGGTCGTCTCATCATGCTTCAAATACAGGCACATGTAGCTACTCAACTATAACATGGAATCATAGAATTCACGGGATGTAAACAACGAGTCCGAGGTCATGTCATGCTATGAATCACCAAACTTAAATTATCTGAATAACCAAGTCACATACTAAACCAACTTAAGTCAAGAAAATACCAAGATATGTATTTACTGAGCCAATCATTCACAAGGCACTTGAATAACCATGCATAATGATCCTAAGTAATTATACAGGCTCCCATGACCTTTATACTTTCCATAACGTTATCCTTATGCTTCAAAACACATAAACTCACTGTAGTGTCTCACGGGAGGGCATCTAGACGAGTATGCGCAAGTGCAACCCTCATTTAAAACCTAAAGGCGAGGTTATGCCTCGAGGTTTGTCCCAACTATTTGGAGTTGGCCAACAATCAACTAAGGGTAAGAACAACGGCATTATTGGTCTTACGGATCTACATTGAGATTTTACCACACATTTTCATGAAAAGGTAACTGTGGAGGTCTGAGGAACTCATAATACAAATGGGAGGGTTCTACTTTCTACTATAGGCATCCTTGTTTCTACACGTGGTGCTTGTGCTTAAGAAAGTGTTGAGAAGGCATAGATTGTCGTCCTTGGAGGTGACGAGGTGATGCATGTGGTGTAACAATTCCAAAGTCTACTAGGTCCTTCCTCCCTTGCGCTTTCTAGGTGTGTTGGGGTTTGATATAGCCAGGACACTACCAATTTCACATAGGACATCAAGCACATTGTACAGGTGACAATAAGCATCGCGCTAGACAATGAGGACAACTTTCATGCAATGGTCGAGAGAAATGCACTACTATTGCTTAATTCCTATCTAAGCATATCGAAATCTCTTTTAATTTCTTATAATTCTAAATTCACATATGGGGGTAATCAGCTAGTGAGATTTTCAGTCATAGAAAGCTGCCTCTAATCACTGGCAACAAATCATCATTAAAACATCCAATAATGCATACACCTTGTCATATGGACACTCAAAATCATTTGATTACACACAGAGAGTTAAGCTCGTAGGGTTAACCCAAGAGTTATTGCAAAGCAAATGCGAGTCTTCAATTGCAACAATAAGATCCAACCAAACAATTAGAAAGGTTTCTAATGGGAAGGCACAACCCTAACTCACTAATCGGAAGACTTTAACTTTCAAGGTCCTTAGGTTTCCAAAAGGAAATTGTCTAACTGCTTCTAGCTTTCTCTCTACCAACCTTTGAGTATGTCTACTTACTCCATTATGGGGTCCAAGGAGCAAATCGTGGTTTAAGGGCAAAGATGAGCTTAGAGTTAAGACTTTTCCAATCATTTGAATTCAAATCATATGTTCTTTAAACTTTCGATTAAAATCGCCAAGGCATATAAGCGAAACAACTTTGATTGAGCTAACACTTAACTCATTCATCAGAACACAAGTTATTTGGCTTATATTCTTAGCAATTCGTCCATTCATTTAGTTATAATGAGCTCACATAAGCTGCACCTAACTAGGTAAACGCGCTAGCATTCACATAAAACTCACATTTGCACACCAAAGCAAGCATATATCCCATCATCGTGAACCCATTCCTAGGCAACTATATGAGATGTAAGACTCAGGTCGCAGCCTATGGTCACAGGACCTTGCTCTGATACCATCAGTGCAACACCCCTAGCCCCTAGGGCCAGGAGCATTACGTTTACCTAACTTCTTACTTAAATTCCGGGGCAAAATGGGCAGAATTTCCCCTAAAAACTGACCATTCTCAAATCAAAAGCCTTACAATAAGCCCTTGCAATCAACGAAAGCATAAAATATTCTAAAATATGCTCAACGGCTATACGCTGGAGTTCATAACTCAACGAGCAGCTCGCTCGGAGTACATCAAATAATATAGTTAGGCGAAATGAAAGATACAACTTAACGGTTCACACAACTGGCGTATTGGGGTTTACATCCTAAAATGTAACTGATTTCAGCTAAAAGGATAACTTGACAAATTAGATGGTTGGCACATATGGCCATACAGAGCGATTCCTAAACCAAATGCACTACATAAACTAGAATACATGTTTACAAATGTCTATAATTCTAGGAATACATTATATGACTTCATTAAATATGTAAGACCCTCTTTCAGATGGGCACACATGACACTTTGCAAGCAAGGATAACTCCATCTTGGCAAAAGTGACTTAGCTTCTGCTTGTCATAATGCAAACCTGGGGAAAAAGGAGAAATAGTAATGGGATGAGCAACCACATGCTCAGTGAGTATTCCCCGATTCCTTAAAACCAAAACCATTGCAGGTAGTAATATCTTTAATAGTCACATATCACGTATTCTTATTTTACGATCATATTAGGCAGTCATAGTCCCCAAGGAAGGATCACTATCCATAAATCTTATTTTAACCACTCAAACCCATTTCTAGGTCCCTGAACGACTAAATTCCTTTGCTAACAAGCAGTTAAACACATAAGCAAGCAATGAGGCTATGCACAGAACTTCCTTTCATAGGTTATGTGATATAATTCGTGATTTATGCTTCATCTATCGAATTCACTCATACGAGATGCTTAAACATATGAAGTAGAGATTATACAAGGAGCTTTCTTTAGCTAAACATGCACATTCAAACTCATATGCTCGATGCATTACAAGGATATGGCCATGCTGTACTTGAAATTTCATTCACACTGCACTTAGAATCTTAATCACATGATATGCACAAAAATCCTTCTTTCTTTTTCTGAAAACACTTTCCTTAGCCTCTTTAGGCTCATAAAAATTCTTTTCTTAGCCTCTTTAGGCTCATAAAGCTCTTTTCTTAGCCTCTTCGAGGCTCATATTCTTAAAGAACCTCTTTCATATTGGTCCTATAATGACCCTTAAAAGCTTTCTTTCTAAAATACTTAAAAGGTGAAACACCGGCTGCTTTTCTTATTTATTAGGAAATTACTCAGGGCATAAGATCATCATAATGTACTGATTAGGTGAGATATATTCTCAACCCCTAATGAGACTGTTGCTCACGCTAAGCTCTTGCCCCGTGATGGCAACTAACTTTTGGACCTTAACCCTCGTCAGGGTCTCTAGGGCTTCCCACTACTGGGATTACTCCCTAGGGTAGGGATTCCCAAGTTCAAGCAGGTTCACTCCCATCTTATTGTCCCTATGCACAATATCTTAGCCAATTTAAAGCGTATGGCTATAACGGCTAATAAGTTTGCTACCTCTCACAGCGAAATTCTTTTTCATACAACACACTCTATTTTTATTTAAATTCCTTAAGGATTTCCCCGTTCAAGCGAGTTCACTCCCAAAACTGTATTCGTATAGTTAAAATAGGCCATCGATTGCTAATAGTTATGGCTACTATTAGTTACCACCATGAAAACTTTCTTTTTCAAACTCACCCTCACTCGCAAAATGGAACTTAATGACACAAAGGGAAGTGGGTTTGGACGTAACACATTCAAACACTTCATAATCAATTCAGCAGAATAAGCCACACATGGCCTTGCAATCCACATGATTGCGGTTAAACACAACCCACGCTGCCTCCTCACACAACACCGACTACAAAGAACCTAAAGATTCTCATCAGTTCATCCTCAAGCCATCTGGCAACCAACTTGGTTTTCAATTCCACAACCATAGCATAATAACATAAAAATCAAATGAAAGAGCTACGTATAAACTTACCGAGCGAGCAATAACCATCCAGCAGCTCGACACATCATATATATATATATATATATATATATATATATATATATATATATATATATATATATACACACACATACATATACATATATATTGCATCAACTTGAAATAAGTACTTAGCAAACTTAAATAAACTCACAAGGCATGAAACTAGCCTACATTCATAACTCGCGAATGGGAGGTAAGCATGCTAAGTTCATGTCATTTCCAAAGCGTGACTAACCAGCTTAACATATGTCGTTTAAAGACATTCTTAGTTATTTTGAGAACATCTCCAAGTATGGGTCAACTAATTCAACATACATCAATTTAAAGCACGTTAGGTTGTTTCAAGGACTACTTTTAAACATGATTGAACTAACTTATCAAGCGACAAATCAAAGTATGCTTAGGTTGTTTAAAAGGTCACTTTTAAACATGAGTGAACTAACTTTACAAGTATCAATTCAGAACATGTTTAGGTCGTTTCCAAGGTTACTTTCAAATACGAACTAACCCAATTAGCATGCATTGAATATTGGCATTCGTTGTTCATTTCGAAGTCGTTTTTAAGCATGAATTAGTTAACTTAACGGGCATCGATTCGAAGTATTCATATATTATTTCGAAGCTACTTATAAGCATGTATTAGCTAAACTAACATCTATCGATTCGAAGCCATTTTCAAGCGTTAATTAACTAAACTAACCTATATCAATTTGAAGCATTATTAGAATATTTTGAAGCCACTTTCAAGCATGAATTAACTAAACTAACATGCATCGATTCAAACTAAATTCACTTAAAATACAACATGCATAATGTCAATTAATCTAACTAATCCTAAACTGACATGCATCACAACTTAAGGGCTAGAACATTTTCGAAATTACTAATACTTAGGAGGCGAGAAACACCCACCTTGATTCCAAGCTAGAGGTTCGTTCGAAGGCTGCTGCGCTCGACTTTGAGTGCTAGAAAGACCCGATTCCCTAACCCTTGCTCACCGACGCACGAAGAAACCCAATCCACACCTAACCCACGTGAAATTGGGCAGCCAATTCGAACCATTTTGCAACCTAGTTTGAATCAGCCCTACCAGATCTGATCTTACCCCTCGTTCGGTTTGCCTCGTCGCTTACGTCACACCCAACCACCTCCTGGTCGCCGGCCTCAGTCGTGACAGTCGCTGGCCTCGAACCCCTTTTTGCTCCCCCACTCTTTCGCTCAATCTCTCTCTCTTTCTTGCTCAGCCGTGGGCTGGGTCGGCTCGTGGAGGAGGCGCAAGGCTGGCATACGTACCGGGGTGGCAGCGCCGCTACCATTGCTGCCCCTCCTCCGCCTCTCTCTCTCCTCCTTCTTCTCTGTGCTGCTGGGGGGTCGGGGCTACGGTTTTGAGAACCCCCCTTGCTCGTGTTTTTCCTAAAGAAAAGGGCCTCAGCCCCCTTATATTTTTTTTAATTTTTATTTTTTTGCGTTGTGTGCCTAATCAACTAACATCGCTAGTCTAATTTCTAATCTCGTACCTCATATCCTAACCCAAATCGATGATATGACCCTTCGTCGATTATTCAATCCCAAATACATCAAGGTTTGATTTAGTAAACCTCGAAAGTAATTCTACGGTAAGCAATCTAATCGTATTCGGCAAACGACTAAATTAACTATCAGCACAAATTAGCACGAATTAATCTCAAAATCAATAATAACAATAGTAATTCTTTTTAATAAAATTATCGTTCACATAAGCATGTCGATAATAATTTAACTCGTATAGACACTAAAA
>JAKOGI010004037.1:25000-35300 GCA_029747015.1 Carnegiea gigantea
TTAAGCTAAGATCATTAGAGATGCTTGTTCATGGAGAAATGGAGAAACCCAACTTCTCGTACGCTCAAGAATGCTCAAATGACCGTATTCCTTCTCAGCTCTCGCCTTCTCTATTTATAGAGGGGATGGGGGTACATAGGATGCCTTAATGGCTACAGATTTTTCACATGGCTACAGTTGCCAGCAGTAAACTGACGGCTACAGTACACACTTTATTTTTCAGACCGAACACTTGTCAAAATAATACAATAATGGGGCAACCTTTTCAGAACTTTTAATGATGACAGGACTAGTCATCATTATTGAGATTCTGCATACCTTCATCTCCAATTATATCTTTCAAACCATCATTATCTGGATAATCATCAAAATCTTCATTAATTTGGTTAAGATACTCTGGATCATATTCTTCAAACAACTCAAGGAGATATTTCTTTCCTTCTTCTGATAAGAATTTTTCAGTTTCAATATCAAAGAGATAATCAAAAATATCTTCTGATTCTGCACCATCCACTTTTATATAATCATTGAATTCGTTACTATAGGCAAAAGTAGTGTTTCCACAATCCATTTGTGTTTTTCCTTTTTCAATCAATACCCAACATTGATGATAAATGTTGAAAAACCTAATAGCCCTTGCTAATACAGGATCAGTAACTATATGTACCGGATCTCCATGAATCCAATTTTGTCTTTGATCATTGGGATCATCGTAATTAATAATTTGGACAAGATAATGGGCTGGTTTGGCTTTTCCATTTTCATATTCAATCAAGGTGCTATAAACCTCCAAAGTAAAGTATCTGTGAACTGAAATTTTTGTTAGTCCTTCAGGAGATTTAAGAATCCAATGGAACCTTTTGAACATGTATTGCTAGAACTTAGTTAAGGTTGAGAAAAATGAAAAATTAGGATCTGGGACTTCTGAGAAGTGAAGAACCATCCCATATTTCCATGCTTTGAAGATAGGATCTCAGGGAGATAATGAATTGGCTGGGAAACAAATGCCACCGACTCCAGATCTGTTGGGAAAATAGATTGTTGTACTCTAAGGCTCCCAAATATCATAGGAATAATGATGATAAAAGTCAACGCAGGCTGCATACCATTCCTTGAACCATTTTTCTTAGATATGAGAACTTTTTTTTTCTTGGATGTCATAAGGACACTGAAGGTAGCTAATTTATAATTCTAAAAGGGAAAATCTTTGAGCTAATAGGTAGGTAGTAGAAAGCAGACCAAAGCGTGATCTACTTTTTGTATGGAATTCCAAGTTATCAATAAGGACTCTACTAGAAGGCGTAACCCTTTCTAGTAGAAGTGGTATTTCATTAAGGATTTCCTCCTTTTTTTGCAGAAGGTCGGCTTTGATGATCACCATTGGCAAGTTCTCGAGTTAGACTGTCTGCCAGAGAGTTCTTCGATCCCTGTATATGTTTAATAGAGAAGGAAAACTGGTTAAGCCATAATTGCCAACGCATGAGTCGCCCTTACGCTTGTATATTTGATAAATTCTTTTTCATAAAACCAAGTATTCATTTACAATCAGTTCAAATGAGAAAAGGTTTCGGGGCTAAAAAGATTAAGAATTTTTCAATTTCCCTTATGACAGCAAGGATTTCCCTTTCCATTATGGGATAATTGCATTCTGCATTATTAAAGCTTCCACTGCAGCATTTGCAAAGTTTTTCTCCTTCTTTGATTTTGAGTACCGCACTCCAGTGTTCATTGCTGGCATTTGTCTCAAGAATTAAATCATCTTCTCCATTAGGCAAATTAAGAATAGGAAGATTTTTACACATCTTTTTGAAGTTCTGGACAACCTTTGAATCGTTAGTGGTCCATGTCCAGCTAACATCTTTCTTGAGTTTTTACTGCAATGGTTTCCTTAGTTTAGCTAAATCTTTAACGAAATCAGAAGCATAGGCAAGATATCTAAGAAACCTTTCTAGTTGTTTCCTATCTTCTATTTTTTAGGAAAATTTTTTATTTTTTCCAAAATATGTTTTTGTAGGATAATTTGTCCAGCTTTTATTTCTAGACCCAAAAACTCAATTTCTTGTTCGGCATAAATGCACTTGTTTTTTCCCAGTATAATACCATGGTCAATGCATCTTTAGGTGACAGCCAAGACATCATTTTTATGTTGTTCTATGGTTTTAGAAAAGATAAGGATATCATCAATAGAAACTAGATAACAGTGATTAAGGTCTTTGAAGATGTTATCCATTCTTCTCTGGAATATTTGAGGTACATTTTTTAGACCAAATGGCATTACTATCCATTCATAATGACCTTGTGGGGCACTAAATATAGTTAAAAGAATACTTTCCTCTTCCATTTTTATTTGCCAATAACCACTTTTGCAATCCATTTTCGAGAACTAAGAGGCTCCTTGAATTGTGTTAAAAAGGACTGTTTTGTTAGGAATATAGTAACCAGCAAAGACAGTATTGTCATTAAGCTTTTTATAATTGATTATCGTTCTGGCTTTTCCTTTTTTTCCTCAGCATGATTTCTTACTATGAAAGCGGGACTGGCGTGAGGACTCTTACTGTTCCTAATTAATCCTTTATCCAGAAGTTCTTTGATTTGTTTATTAAACTCTTGAATGTCCTGGTGAGTATACACCAGTTGTTTAACTCGGATGATAGTGTTGAGATTTAATGAATTTATTTTAGCAAATGTTTTGTCATTATTCTAAAATTTCAGAGGATTGTTAAAATAGAGTTCTTTGCATAATTTTTCTTGTTATTCAATTATCTACTCTTTAACAGATAACTTGAGTAATGAGATTGTTAGTGCTACTTCATGTTGTGTCGGCATTACCTTCTCACCATGCTGGCTGCGTGTAAATTCAATTTTGTGATGAGTGTAAGCCTTACTTAATTTATCAATAGGAACTCAGTGACCATTAATCGTAAATATTATTTGGTTTATGGTCTGGGTGCATGGAGAATATAATCTTTGAAAATTATTTTCAATAATCATATCATGAGAGGGCTGATCAGCAGCCCATAGAACTGGTATAATACATTGAACTCCTCCTAATTCTATGGTTAATCCTTCTATAGCTTCATTGTGGCTCATAACACTATTATCAGTTATTCTCACTTGTAAAAGATTTTTAGCTCTTTTCCACATAAATTCAGGAAATAATGTTCTTTTTCTAAAGCATACAGAACAACCACTATCTATGTAGGCACACGGTTCTTATTTATTATATCCCTCTAAACATACCTTTATTGGGATATAGATGCTATTGGGATTTGTATTGGTAGCTTCATAGGATATTTCCATGGTCATATTTTTGACTAATTTATCCTCATAGATTGGTTCACTAACAGTCCTAGTTTTGTATCCAATGACCTTTCTTTCCAGATTTATTAATCGATCTAAACTGGGTCGTGCAGCTTCAAAACTCATTCTATTCGTTTCACTGGTCATGCTAATTATATCATCTTCCTTAAGCTCTTCTTTAGTGGATGAAGATCCTTCTCCCCAATCTGACTTTGTGCTCATACTTCTTAATAATTGGGGTTTAATGGTGTTTTTTTCCTCTTCATCAATTTTTATTACATTTTTCTTATTAATTTTTGTAGGGTGGGCAAAGCTAGATACCCATGAACAATCAATTTTTATATTTTGAGGATTAGACTTAATTCTTGGAATTTTCTGTTTTGGGTTAGGACTTTCAAATTTTTCTGCCTCTATCATTATTACCTTAGTCTTAGGGTCTATCGTATTATCTAACTGGTAGATAATTTTCCAAAATATCTTTAACGGATATTCTCCTCTTTTCATGTCCATCCCGACTGTTTTTATCTTAAGGGATAGAAAGTTTTTAGCAAATTCATCTTTAAGAGTCACATAATATCCAGGTCGACAATTGAAACCTACTGACCCATTGCGTAAATTTGTTTTTATCCCTATGATTATCTGATTATTAAATTTGGTATGCCTGATATCATAGAGTAAAGAGTAAAGAGCAAAGATCAATATCTTTACCATAATATTGTAATGGAGTGATTTGAACTTGGACACTTCCGACGTGGATATACCTATACTTTCTATCTTTGTTATGCTTAAGGATATTCTCCCAATTGATCAGATTGACTTCTCCAACGTCATACTCACAGTCCTTAATCTCAAGATCTCCTTCCATCATTTCACATACGTATTTGCTTTTTGTTTGAAAAATAGATTTTTTATAGATCATGTCCTTTTGGATTATGGAAAGAACCCAATCTTCCTTAACTTCTTCATGATCATTATCTACCTGTAACAGCCCACGACCACCCGCCATCGAGGTATTGTCCGCTTTGGGCAGGCGGGACGCTACCACCATCCCTGCTCTCATGGTTTTGTCCTCTTGGGGCAGGCGGGACGCTACCACCATCCCTGCCCTCAAAAGGCGCCTCGATGGGTTGAGGTTTCCCCACGCTTATAAGGCGTGGTTCGTTCTCCTCAACTTCCGATGTGGGATACCTTCATCCACTCCCCCTCAGGGGCCCAGCGTCCTCGCTGGCACATCGGGTCGGGTCCATGGCTCTGATACCATTGTAACAGCCCACGACCACCTGCCATCGAGGTATTGTCTGCTTTGGGTAGGGGGGACTCTACCACCATCCCTGCCCTCACGGTTTTATCCTCTTGGGGCAGGCGGGACGCTACCACCATCCCTGCCCTCAAAAGGCACCTCGATGGGTTGAGGTTTCCCCACGCTTATAAGGCGTGGTTCGTTCTCCTCAACTCCCGATGTGGGATACCTTCATCCACCCCCCCTCTCAAGGGCCCAGCGTCCTCGCTGGCACATCGGGTCGGGTCCATGGCTCTGATACCATTGTAACAGCCCACGACCCCCCCCCATCGAGGTATTGTCCGCTTTGGGCAGGCGGGACGCTACCACCATCCCTGCCCTCACGGTTTTGTCCTCTTGGGGCAGGCGAGACGCTACCACCATCCCTGCCCTCAAAAGGCGCCTCGATGGGTTGAGGTTTCCCCACGCTTATAAGGCATGGTTCGTTCTCCTCAACTCTCGATGTGGGATACCTTTGTGCTCATTTAAAGGGATCTTACGTGTTTAATGAAGTCATGTAATGTACTCTTAGTTTATAAAGGTCTGTAAACGATTATTCTAGTTCATGTAATGCATATGGGATAAAGGTCGCTCTGTATGGCCGCCTGAGCCAACCATCAAGTTAGTTAGATGTCTTCTTGATTTAATTTAGTTATGTTTTGGGATGTAAATCTTAATACTTCGGTTTTGTTAACCGTTGAGTTGTATCTTCCATTTCTTCTTTATTCATGCATCAATCTGATTGGTGTACTCCGAGCGAGTGGCTCGTTGAGTTATGAACTCCGGCGTGGGGCCGTTGAGCTATGTTTCAAATGTTTGCGCTTCCGTTGATTTACAGGGACTTATTATAAGGCTTTTAGCCTGGAAATGGTCAGTTTTTAGGGGGAACTCTGCCCATTTCATCCCAGGAATTAAGTAAGAAGTTAGGAAAGCGTAACGCTTCTGGCCTAGAGGTTGGGGGTGTTACATTGATGGTATCAGAGTAAAGGTCCTACGACCATAGGCCGCGACCTGAGTCTTGCATTCATATAGTCCAATAGGAACGCGTTCATAATGATGTGATATATGCCTACTAGGTCTACAATTGTGCGTTGAATGTGAATCTTGGAGTATTCAGCTAGCTAGGTACGGCTCGAGTGAGCTCACTAATCGAGTGAACGAACGAATTGTTGAGGGTGTAAGCCGAGTAACTTGTTCTCTCATGAATGAGTTAAGCATTAGTCCAATCGAAGGTTGTTTGTTTATTTGCTTATACGCCTTGACGGTTTGAAACTGAATGATTGAAAAGTCTTAACTCTAAGCCCATCTTTGCCCCCGAAGTACGATTTGCTCCTCGGAGCCCGTAATGGAGTGAGTAGACGTACTTAATGGTTGGTAGGGATAGGCTAGAGACAGATGGACTATTTCTCGTTTGAAAACCTAGAGATTTTGAAAGTTAAGACTTTTCTAAATAGTGAATTAAGATGTTTGCTTCGCATTGAAAGACCCTTCTAATTATGTGGATAGGTTTTAATATCGCATTTGAAAGCTTGCATTTGCTTTATCATCACACTCGAGTCTCTGCTACTGTCGTAAGTTTCTATGCGCAACTAAACGTTTTGAATACCTGTCTGCCAAGATGCATATGTTGCTTGATGTGTAAATGACAAGTTATAAGCGACTAAGAACTACCCCTCTTGACTAAAAGTTTCTTTTGTCAATAAAACCTTTTTATGTGAATGTTTGATTGTTAAGAAGGCCAAGTGACAGCTTCGTATGTGTGCATGCCAATATGAGTGATTGTGGCAGAGTCCTGTTGATTGTGCCCTAGGTGATATCCCATACGTGTTATTGACACTTAGATTCGTTCTTACGCCTGTTAGTCGGTGATGGCTAATTTTTAATAATTTTTGACAAGTTTCAAGACATACCTTGACCTTAGTTTGCAAATGAGAAATGCAATCCTGTATGCCCTTCTAAATGACCCCTTATGTGACATTAGTTGTGAACTTGAAACCATGGCATATTGCACAACGTACGGACCTTGAAAGCTTATATAGCCGCTTAGAATGATATGTAGGGCCAACTGTATGTTTATTAACTAACGGTAAAGTAAGTAAGCTGTGTGGTGCTTCTTCGACTTGATTCCTATTGGGCATGTCACCTAATTGGCCAAAGAATTCAACCTACATGAGTTGTTGCTTCGTGTAGTCATAGATAGCTAATCCCTGCATAGCGTATAGTCCTTGTGTTGTGGTTAATTGCTGATTGTGCACATATACCCTAGTGTGATTGCGCGATTATAACCTTTGCTTTGAAATGTTTATCTCCGAATGCATCATTGAATGGCATGCTAGAATAATCATGATTGTAAGGGAGTTACTCACCTTCTATTCAAACTAAGGTCTATGCCTCTTATGTTTGATTGGAGTGATGATGCTTTGGCTTGGACGAACCCTAATACACCTAGAAAGCGAAAGGGAGGAAGAACCTAGCAGACTTTGGAATTGTACATAGTGACGATCTTCACTAAGGTAAGGGAACTACAGTGAGACCCATATGATCACCTATGGGATAGATGTACCTTGTAGACCCTCAACACATACCTATAAGACCATTAACACCGTAGTTCTTACCCATGCTAGTTGATTGATGATCAGTCGTACGTTTTATGAGTGAATGGTACAGTAAATACACGTCATTGGAGTTGCTTATCATGAACTTTAGTTGCGTAATGGCTGGATTGATTAAGGGGTTTAACCTATGCGAACCATTGCTTGTACGATCTCTGAGTCATTACTTGTACTCCACAAGTTCTATTATCCCATGATATGGTTCGAACAACTACACACATACGCACTTAATGCATGATGTGGTGACCTTAGGTGCCTATCTTCACCTTTGCTTGCCTATGTGCAATCCATGCTTGACCTGCGTTTGGTTTGGTAGGTGACTTGATTATTCAGACGAATGAAGTTTCATAGTACACGGCATGATATGACCTTTGACTCGTTGTTTGCATGCATGTATTCTTGCCGTAGCATTATTTTCTCAGTCGTTTTTATCGACATGCCATGCTAGTTCATGCCATTCATGATTCTTCATCCTTAGTGCTCTATTGTAGACCTTACATGATGCCAATGTGAATTCAAGTGTTACTCCAAGTCCCCTCATTGTCAATGTGATGTAATATAATGTTTTACTGCTTAGGTATGATGTGATAGCTTCATGACCAACTGATTTGACTTCAGAGTGACCCAATATCTTGATGCCTTTGAATGGACCCGACTAAGTTAACTGCCTTCATACGAACTTGACATGTCCTGAATAAGTTGTCATGAATAAAAGGGCCTAAAAGTTAGCTGGGATTGATGTACAGACATCAGAATGATGGTGCACATGTTTTCCTTTTGTAAATTGCTTACCATGTATGTTTTAGATGCATTCATGCTCCCCGAGACTCCTAAGCTTAACAATATTGGATTGCGAATACTATGCAATTCCATTGTGCTTAAATGATACTATGTGGTGCTATGTGACATTTTTATTACTCTAAATGTGTTATAGTAGTCTCCATGTTAATCATTGTGATTCCAATGGTAACTTGAATTCATGTTTTAGAATGAGACCGCTAGTGTATGACCTTAAGATGTTATTGTCTCAATTGTCGTGCCTTTAGATGCCCACCTATAGATGCATATGCATAGAATTATTGCTTGCCATGCGAACTGAGTCTAGATCATTGAAAATCTATGTTTCATTCTCAAAACAAACTCAATATGGTTGTCCATGCCAACTCATTTGCCCCTCTTCAATGCGATTTGCCCTCGGCGCCTAAATAGAGTGAGTAGACGCTTGAAGAGGACTGGCGGGGGGGAGACTGGATACCATAAGACATTTTCTTTTAATTTAAAAGGAAGCAGTGATTGCAAAAAGGAACCTTTTGGAAACCCACCGTGTAGATCTCACCTGCACGCGTTCATTTTAGGAACGAGCGAATTTAGAATTAGAATTTCGAGGACGAAATTCTTTTAAGGGGGGAAGAATGTAAGACCCACCTTCGTTATTTTTTTTTTACGTTAAGTTGTCTGTCTTGCTTTTACGTTATGAAATCGTATTTTTAGTAACTGTGTGAGTTTTTAACGATTAAATTCATTAAAAAGAATGATTATTTGATTAACGTTATTATGGATGTTACTTATTTATAAAACCTTTGAATCGACGCTAAACCGAGTTTTTAAAATCATTTTTCGTTTTATTGGGCCGATTCCGCAAATTTAAACCGAAATGTTCATTGTGGGTCGTTTCAGTTCGGGTTTAGCCTAACTATTAGTGAGTATGGGACCGGAGTTTAGTAGAATGATGTTAATTGTGGCCAAAAAAAAAAAAGTAAAAAGGGAAGGGGGCACGCGGGGCCTGGGAAGCCCGAAAACCCGACCCCTCCTCCCTTCTCTCTCTCGCAGCTCACTCTCCCTCTCTCTCTCTCTGCCACGCTCTCTCTCTCTCCCTCGCTCTCGCCGGTCACCGGTCGCCGCCTGGTGACACCACCGGCCTTCACGTGTCGCCGGCGAGAGGAGGAACCGCCTGGTCCCCTCAACCACGCGTCCCAGCCACCCAATCCCCCAACGAATCTCGTCCACTTCGCACGGCCATTTACCCACGCGTCTCCTTCGCTAGAACCGGCCGCCCAGTTGCCGTTAACCGGCGGGCCACCTTCCTTTCAGCCTCCCCTATAAATTCGAACGAATTCAAGCCTCAATCAGTCACAAGTGACACCAAATCGTGGGCTAGGGCTTGGATTCGCTACTGTCGGGGCTGGGGTTCGAGTCTAGCAGCGTGGAATCTTGGTGGTTTACTGTTCAGAGCCGAAATTAAGCTAATTCGAGTGAGTATTCTTGCTCTCCTAAACTGATATTATGATTCAGGAATGTTTAGCCTGGAGGTTATTGCATGTCAGTGTAGTTTAGGCTAATTCCATGGGATGTGTATTGAGGATAAATGCATGTTATGTTAGGTTGAATTTACACTCAAATTATGTGAATATGTATACTGACAGATTACACCTTATACATGCGCCTATCCCTTGCTGTTTTTCATGCCTGTCTAACATAGTTTTAGCCTAAATCTGTATGTATAAAACTGTTAGAATGCAATGGGAAATTGCTGAGTTTTATGCCTGTCATGCATGCCTAAAAATAGTTGAAACTAAGGTGGAATTATGCATGCTGAAGCTGTCCCAAGAGTGCCTTAAATTAGACGATTTTCCGACCTAAAACGATGGTGTTTAACTAAGTTAATTTATGCCGAAAAAGCATTTCCGAATTAACATGTTAGCATTTGAAGCGATGTTTGTTAAATTGAGTTAATTCATGCATGCAACCTTCGAGTGCCTGAAATTAGAAATCAAAGTGAGTTTCATGCCTTTAGTGTTCATTCGAATAAATGTAATTACTAAGTTTATCATTTGAAATGAATTACATGCTTTTAGCGTTAATTCGAATGCCTGTAACCGCTAAATGTTTGAGATTTTACCTCGAAGTGAATTAAATACCTTTAGCCTCGAATCGAATCAAACTAATTATCTCACGCATGTGACTTTAATTCGACGAACCATGTATGTTAGGCATTAATGCGATTTCATATAGTTAAATCATACCAAGAAAAGGGGTTAGTTGAAACGAATCATGAAAGTTTAGATTTAACGTATACATGTACAACCATATCAATGCTTTCTCGAGATTG